>VNJV01020155.1:0-58124 GCA_008042635.1 Drosophila nikananu | reverse complement strand
CCGTTGCCGTTGAAAATTCCTTGGCAAGTTTTTTGAGTTTTGCCAAATCCTTGGTGGTCTTAGCCATTTTTTTTCGATGCACGTTCGTCAGCCTCCTGCTTCAAAACTGTTAAAACTTCGACTTTTTTCGAATTTTTCTTGAGCGACATGACTAAAAATATCGAAGAAAATTATAAAAGCATTATTAAAATATATTTACTTATTTACCTGGCCCTATAATTCAAGGTTATTAATGTTATTACTATAAAAATCATTTATGTTGACATTAACGGCGATATTTAACGATTTGTCAAAAAAAAAATTGGGTGTCCACAACCCCCGACATTTCATTGTCCACAACTGCCTCAAGCAGTCGTTTTGAAATCATATGAAAACATTTTTTTTTGTGAAACTTTTGTCCAAACCCGGTGTGGAATCTTAAACATAACTAAATTTCACGTCAAAAAATCTATTGCACTTACCTTCTTAATTAACACACTTCACACGGTGACACTTTTAAAAACGCGCAATAAAACTTTTGAGATTTTTTTCAGCGTGAAAAAATGCATTTTTCCGGGGCACAAAGCAGACGCGTCCGTTCCGTTTGGTATTTGGCACAAAACAATAGATCTTCAATAGCGCACACATGACATTTGAAAGATCCGTCCTATCTGTCCTGTGTCAAAAGTTACACAGGGGTGTCCACAACCCCCACGGTGTCCACGACCCCCACTTTTCCCCTAATAATGCGACTCTTATCTCTTCCACAAGCCGGGTGTCACAGGTGCAAAGAGCATGAAATTCACAAGTGAAAATATAACTATTGATATTTAATGAGACGAGGGAAATATTTAAATTTAACATATCAAAAACCAGGAAAGCTTACATTGGTTCGTCGAAGTTGGTATTTGCCATGGATCACTTCAAATCGATCCATTTAAAAAACAAAAAAGTAATATACATTTTCATCACGATCAGAATACATATGGGCATTTCCACTGAAGGGTAAACCGCGACCAAAACCTAAAAACTGTCTAAAATGATTTATTTCAATTTTTCATAACAACTTTTAAAAAAGAACACAAAATAATGAGAAATATGAAAAGGCATATATGCAATTTATAAATAATCCTAATCAACACTTGCATCAATTATAGAACTAGGCAAGAGCTAAAAGTTAAAGTTTAAACAAAATTAAACTGACTCCTTCAATGCGTTGCAAACTTCTGACCAAAGTTATACTTTGTATATCTTAGTTCATATTCATTTTTCTGTCATCCCGACGTGGAAGTGCAAATGGAAACCTCTTCCCACATGTCCTACCTGTAAAACCTATTGTTTATTAGTATATAATATACAAAATATATATTTGTGGTATACATTTTATTACTTTTATATTAATGCAAATGTACATTTTTTTCCTCAGTGATTTGTTTGAAATGTTTGCTTGAATAATTTAAAAACAAAATCAATATTGGGCTACAGGCTAAGGTCAGTGAGCGGCACTTGCCACCACTTTCATTTGGCAAAATTTGATCCTAATCCGCAGATAATATTTTCAAGAATTTTTCATTTCGCTCCGTTGAGTTTAATGCGATTTAATCTCATGCCTTCTATATATTAAATTGTATTTGCATGCCGATAAAAAAGAAAAAGAAAGCCGATGTTTGTACATCCTTGCAGTTCAATTAGACCATTTGCAATCGATTCACTTTAGTCAAATGAAAACAAGAGAGATATAAAAAATATGTAAGTAATGCACTGAACTTTTCCGGATTAGGGACTTATCACTCCAGCGGCAGCTATAGGAAATAGTAACGTTTTGTTCAAATCCGTCACGATTGATGCAAATCAAGAATTTTACGGGTCCGAAATGACTCCAGCCGTGCAATCACAGTTCACTAATTATATAATATTTCTAGGAGAATACTATACAGAGCCGTAAAATTCAAAAATTATATTAACACTTTAAAGTTACTACTAAGATTTTTGAAAAGCGGATTACTTTGGAAGAAATGGGAGTGAACTGGGAAGACAAATTTCTCGAATCGTTCTATTTTACAGTTCAGAGTTGAAGGCGTCGCGTTGTTTTTTAATATTTGGTTAATGTTATTAAGAGCCCGCTCACTACTAACATCAATACACAGCGAAATCATTATGAGAGAAATTGTGAAATGCCGACGCTTGAGGTTGACATTGGAGGTCGTCGGAAACTTTTAGCTCTTTGTTGTTTCCTGGCAATACTTAGATCTCCTCCTTTGTTTCTCACAGCGTGCTGCAACAAAAAAAGTCAGCATGGGCAAACTTAACTTTAAAAACTCTTCGATCTTCAGGATCTAAGTGGCGATCAACCCCTAGAAGCCAAAGAAGCAGAAAGGCAGGCCAGCTACGGCAGCTATCGATTCTCGTGTGAAAACATGCAATTATGGTTTTATTTGTACTTATTTATTATGGCTTTTGCATTTGTTTTGGTTTTTCTTTTCTTTTCCAGCACATACGTTGTGTGTAAATTTATGTCAAAGGACAACAGTGCTGTTCCCGGTTGGGAATATTTAAAGGCAATTTAAACTAAAAACTAGCCAACCTTGGCACTCCGTAGTTTGAATACCCTGTAAACAATCCATTTTGTGCAAATAAAAAGAACGAACAAATGAGATATATAAAGGATTTGTACATACGTTGAAATTTCGGGCTTGATAAAATATCACCATTCTTTGAAAATTGTATAATGTTCATATATGTTAGGTTACAATATCTCAAAGTTCAGATTTGATCAATGTGAATAAGTTGAAGGAAAAACAGCAAAGTAATGCCAGATTTCCTTACATTTACCTACAGTAAAACAGTTTTATATTTACAGTCTTGCACCACATTTACTGGTGGTTTCTATTACACCTATAAGTTCTAAGCATCCGGAGTTCTGTAGAAACAAAAAATGACCATATCTCAGAGTACATTTATGGCTGATTCTCAGACCAACGGCAGGTCCGGTTCAAGCGGACCTCGAACTCGGATTGACAGATCCGCTGCTCCCAAAGCCCTATAAAGCCCGGAATTTCATTCGTTTGAATTTTTAATTTGAGGTGCAGTTGGCGCCAAAGCGCTCGTCTAACGGTTATCGCAATTTTCATTTTACATTTAACGAAGTCAAATTGCCCCAAGCGAAATATGCTGTTAAGCGAATTCGTTAAGTACCGAGTTAGCTGCCGCCACCTGTGGGTGGAATATAATTAAACTTACTTTTTCGAATTTAAAAAAGTCAAATTTCCTTAAGTGAATTACCCGTATTCGTTGATAGATGGCGCCTAAACACATTTCCATGCGAAATCGTTAAGTCTCAGTTTAGCAGGCGCCACCTATAGCTGAAATACAAATGTATTCGTTGATAGATGGCGCCTACACATATTTCCATGCGAAATCGTTAAGTCTCAGTTTTGCAGGCGCCACCTATAGCTGAAATACAAATGCACTTATATGAAGGAAAATGTCTGATGGCAAAAATAATGAATTTCTTTTGTATTCTCTAATGATTTATTATTATGATTTAAGTTTGTGAAAACCAATATTCTTGCCTTTCATTTCTTATATACTAGCTCCGGTCTTAATGAATTGAAAAGTGAATATCAAATGTAGACAAGTAAACATTTCTATCTTTTTTTTTATATGTAGAGAAGAATCCGGGACCGTCGATTATACGTCGTTATACCCGGAAGACGCACTAACCGAAATAAGCAAAAAAAATTTTTTTATTTTACCATGTTTGTAATATGTTTTACAATAAAACAAATGCATTGTTTAATCAAAACAAAAAATTGCATGAATTTTGTGCAATAACATGGGTTTTTTATAAATTGTATACATAAAATGCATATTTATAAGCATAATATTACAAGATACATTTATGTATTTTTATACCCTTGCAGGGTATTATAATTTTAGTCAGAAGTTTGCAACGCAGTGAAGGAGACGTTTCCGACCCTATAAAGTATATATATTCTTGATCAGCATCAACAGACGAGTCGATCTAGCCATGTCCGTCTGTCTGTCTGTCCGTCTGTCTGTCTGTCTGTCTGTCCGTCTGTCTGTCCGTCCGTTTCTACGCAAACTAGTCCCTCAGTTTTAACGCTATCTGGATGAAACTTTTCAGATATGCTCCTATATGCTCTCACTGCTATATATGTCGGAACGAGCCGGATCGGACGACTATATCATATAGCTATATAGGAAAGATCGGTAAATTTTAATGAAAAAAATTATAACTTAGCCAATTTTTACAATATTTAATTAAAATTTGAGATATGGCCATCTTGAATTATTCTTGAATTTCGGTTTTAATTTGATCAAAATCGGACAACTATATCATATAGCCGTCATAGGACCGATCAGAAAATTTTTATTGAAAAATCTAACTAAGCCAATTTTTCACATAATTTCATCACATTTGAGACATAGCCTTTTTGTATTATTCCAGAATTTCGGTTTTAATTTTATTCAAATCGGACCACTATATCATATAGCAGCCATAGGAAAATATATATAAATTCATTAAATTCGTTCGCAACATTTTTCGCTCGCAACATTTCTCGTTCGCAACATTTTTCTTTGGAAACATTTACCTTATGTCAGTACCCGAGAAAACGAAAAAGTCAGAAGATTTTTCTTCTTCTTCTTACTTACTGCAAGGGTATTTAAACTTCGGCATGCCGAAGTTAGCTTCCTTTCTTGTTATTCTTATGCTCCGTATCCAGTTCTTAAATATGTCACGCAGCGCAAAAATGTTTATTCTTTTGAAGTGTGACCCCTCTTTCTACTCGTTGTTCGGCATTTTATGAGGGCCAATAATCCGGTCATACTTTGTTGACAACCGGCAATATTTAAAACAGGACACACGATCATCATTAGATGAATCGTCGTGTATTAATAATTGTCCCTAAGCTATTGGCATGCGTTCTGGCGGCTGCGCCTGCCTTGGACAGTTCCCAGTACATAACTCGATTTATATTTTTTTTGCAAATTTTTGACAATTTTGTCGATGTAACCCCTTTCATTTTCTGGAAAAAATGGGTAAATTTTTGGCTAAAAAATCGCGAACTTCTTAAATGGTTTTTTGGTCGTAACTTGGCTTAAACTCAACGGATTTCAATCATGTCTAAGGAACTCAGATGATTGGATATTGGCTCTATTATTCAAGGGTGGAATCCGTGTTCCGTTTGGGGAGAAACATGATGGCACCAGCGACCATACCCATGGAGAAGAAGCTGGATATCCTGTGCCATTTGCATAACGAGATGCAAAGGTGGCTCATTTTCCCTTTGATGGTCCTGCATTCGTATTTTTAATTTTACTCTTAGTCCCAGGTCTTTTAATGCAAATTAATATAATATAATGCAAATTAATATAATATAATGCAAATTAATTAATATATATATCTTCCAATTCCCAAAATATAGTATTTTCCTCTATCAAATCAATTAGGACTGTATTCGGTCTTTTAACCCCTGGATTCTACATTTCCACGCATTATTGTTCATGTCGGGATCCATAGTTTGAATTATGTGAAGGGCAGAGCGAGAGGTGTCGTTTTTAAATTAATTTAATTTTCACGTTTTAAGCTTGAGTGAATGCTCTTGTAACTAAAATAGGGACCTTGGAAGCATATTGGGCAGCAGCATCTGCATTTTTAATACCAACTATTACCACCAGCCAGACCCAGAATATGGTTATTTGCCCGTGTTTTTTGGTCAGTAAGCCACGAATTTTGAAAATGATCTGGTGGTGATTGATTTTTCAAGTATTTAAAATAAATCTCGGCTGTAAATACCGTATAGAAAACAAATTTAAATTTCGCTGTTTCTTAACACTTTTGTATCTGCTCAGAGATAAAGATAATATACAATATATTATTTCAGAATTTTGGTTTTAATTGTATGCAAATCGGATGATTATATCATATAGCTGCCATAGAAAATGTGAATGTAAAACTTTAACTTTAAAACTGTAAATGTAATATGAATGGAAAATATTAAAAGCGAATTTGTATGATAGGTATAAATGATATCTATAATTCCTGTAAGTTTTCCTCTTCATTTGATCAAATTAGATTAAGTTAAAATGCTGCAAGGGTATACAAACTTCGGCCTGCCAAAGTTGGCTTCCCTTCTTGTAATAATTTAATTATGACTTAGAATGATTTAATTTCGACAAAATAACTCGCAGAGTACGAAGAATAGAAAGAAAACGAGAAAGGAAGCTAGCTCGGAACAATTCCAATATAGTAAATAAAAGGTATATATTTGTTCATTGCATATTTAATCCTTTTCTTTTTTTTGATAATATTTCAAAGTTCATATTTTTAAATTCTATAAAAATATATTCGATATAATATAAATTATAAACTGAAAAGTTATAATCGATTTTCTAAAAACATTTGCATATTTTATGGCAGCTATGTACATATATGGTATTGTAGTCCGATTCGGCTCAAAAACTAAGAGACTAGTTTGCGTAGAAACTATCATGTTCCTGCTGATCAAGAATATAGACTCCTTTACTGCGTTGCAATCTTTTGACTAAAATTATAATAACCTCCAAGGGTTTAAAAATAAAATGTAGTCGTTATTTAGAATAGGTATCATAAGAAAGATCGAATAATAAATTGGAAAATGGTATGCAAACTTAGCTATATTAATTTGTCAACATATTTGCGTGTAACCTGAGATATAAAAATATTATTTTCAATCTTAAAATAAATTGTATAATCTCAGTATCGGACGACTATATATTCTAGCTGTTGAGTAAATCAGTATTTCTTATGACAGACTTGCAAAGTGTTCAAAGTAATGTTTAATTCGCTATGGCTGGACCGCAGTATTGACTGAAGTATTGTTTTGAGTTTCTAAATTATGGCTAAACCATATTACCTGACTAAGTAGTGGGTATTATAAATAAAATGAGATCGCGCCTGCGCTTTGGCAACTAATGCCCGCCTGGCTGGGTGCCTTTGGTACTTTGTCTTGCTGCTGCCGATGCCAAGAGCACCAGTAATAGACCAAAGCTCGTGGAGTTTGCTTCGTTTTCGCAGAAGAACCAATAAATTCGGTGCTGCTCTCGGAACTGTGTTATCTGTAGCCTAGTTGTATGTACAAAATACATATATAAAAACCATACCTGTTGTATTTAATTCGTGGTCCAAGGATTTACAATATTCAAATTAATAATACAGTTCACTGTGTGGCTGATTCCGTTCGATCGGTTCTAAGTTGATATCCTTGCTATTGGTATAAATAGTATATAGACTAATGTACTGACTGCCAAGTCCAGTGAAGACTCATAGTTATTTTTAAATAAGCTTGCTCATTCTCATATGTACTAAGAGATATGGCACATAGCAGGTACAATTCAGACTGAACGAAAAATGAAAAAATAGTGAAGTGAAATTCAATCAATTATATTTCCAATTTGAGCTCCTCATAACAGCCTCTTTAAAAAGTGAAATTCCATTCAAATAAAAAAGCATAAAGTTTATGAAGAAATTAAAAAAGGAATTGATTAACAACAATACAGTGCGATGCTTTGCTGATTAAATATATATGGGATCTTCTGAGAAGAAGTTGTGTAACACGTTGTCGTTTCATAAACATAAAAATAGACTGAACAGACTATCAAGAAGAGTCCCAAAAAAATTAAAAGCGGAATGGTGTACATTATTTACTTAAAACCAGTGCATTTTTGAATTTAAAGCCTAAAATAGTTAATTCTAAACTATCAATTTTGCCTCAACCTTATTTTCGTTATTTTTCGTACAATTAAAATCAGCGGGATCTGTACTTAATATATGCACATATATACGGATATATTTATAAATAAAATTATAGATGTGAGTAGTATTTTCGGTATTTTCTGTATGTACAACACACAGCCGGTTCGCGGTGACTGCGAACTAAAAATAAACATGCAATATATACGAAAATTTCTTCGTTTATTCAGTAAAAATGTATTTTCCATTAACAACATTCATTTATGCTAAAAATGAGGAGGAGGGAAAAGCAGCGATCGAATTTCCATTTTCTTTTGCTGGTGGGTTCGTGCGCAACACTCGTAACTTCTGGTTAGAAATTTGTGTTAGACGTTTTGTTATATTTTGGTTTACATTTGTGTTAAATATATGCAATTTTTCAATTTGGATTTTCGCAATTTTTTAAAAATGATTTATTCTTTTATTTAATGTAGTTATTTCCAAACTGATATAAAAAAGAGTTTTAGCATACGCTCAAAGTTGCCGACTAATACAGGCTCTTTTCCGATCACTCAGAAATGTAACTATTATCCTTCCAAGAAGCACAACTATTTAATTATACATAAACTTGAAAGAAACAAAAATTTTCTCTATAAATTATAATTAAATGTGGTAAAAAACATATAATATCTAGAAACATTCGAGGTTCGGCTATGTCAAATATATAGAGTTTTGTTGTCTACTTCTATATCCTGTTTGCTAATCCCAATAATTTGTTTTAGACCAAAATAGAGCCATAACCGTTGAAGACGAAGCTTAAGGATATACCCTCAGCATGGGGGTGGCTGAAGATTTCGCTCCCAGCTTTGTTAAGAAGCCACAACTGCATCAGGAGGATGATGGCAACCGATTAATATTTGAGTGCCAGCTGTTGTCATCGCCGAAACCGGACATTGAATGGTTTCGAAGCGATAATAAACTCGAACAGGACGGCCGAACCAAATTCAAAATACAACCCGTCGACGACAACAAATATACCGTAGTATTAGAGCTCGACGATGTGGTTGAAACCGATGCCGGTCTTTACAAAGTGAAAGCGAAAAATAAGTCTGGTGAAGTTTCAGCTTCGATTAATTTAAATTTCACACGTGAGTATGAGTTTTTTATATATATTTTGTACAAGAATTCATTTTCTTAAGACCACTCTTCTTTTATAAAGTAAAATAAGATCAATGATTTTAATTCGAAAATGGTACGGCTTAATGCACTCTTAGAACATGAAAAAAGTATAATAGGAAACTAAGTTTGCAGTTTACACTCGAATCATTTTAAACCGAATGAAAAAGGCTAAATATGAGATATTTAAAACACTACTGCAAGAACGGCAAACTTTTGCGGAATATGCTAATAAATTGAGCGATCGAATCAAAAATATTACAAATTTCACAGTAAATGAATTATGTTGAAAACGTCAATTATTCTTTGTTTTGTTTTTATTTTTTGAGCAATTCTGTGGCAGCTGAGGTTGGCAGCCCACGACAGTGCGACTGTCCGATGGAAAAAAAATATTCCTATCAAAAGGTATCGCTATCAAGAAATATTGGTGAAAATGTACCTAATACATAATTTGGTACGCCTTTTTCCCCATAAAAACTTTTCTTATTTGACTATTTGTCTGTTTCAGATTCTTTGATTTATTTTTATTATAATAAACAGCTCGGGGCTGAGAAACATTTGTTCTGCCTTAATTTGGCTTTGCGAAAAGACAGCTGAAAAAGTCTTGGTTTTTTTTATTCAAGAATTTTTAAGATTACTGGTTGTTTTAATTTAAATTCCGGATTTAATCATTTATACCGAATCGTAATTAAAACAATAAAGAGAGTCATCTTCGCCACGCCGAAGAATGTATTGCCTTGTTGTTTACAATATGAAGGAAGGAATAGGATCCATCAAAATGGATCAAATGAAGAGTAAAAGTAACCTGAATTATATACAAAATTTATACATATCATACAAATCCGGTTATATCATTTACCTATATATATACATTCACAGTCTTGCATTTTCCTCAACGTTCAACTATCGTTCCTATGGAAGCTTATGATGCATTCATACGATTTTCTGAATTCTGAAATAATAAAAATGGGCTTAAGCTTAAGCTTATTTTGAAAAAACAGAAAGGTTATACGTGGTTCACGACTGTTGACTAAAAGTATAATACCCTACAAGGAAATAAATATATATCATATATTATAATTAATCTAAAAAACATAATTTCCAATTTCTTTCACTTTATTTATTTAATTTATCTTATTTATATATATATACAAAAAAAAACGGCTTTATAAAAAAGCTTATAATAAAATTACAAAGAATAAATAATAAAAAATATTTAAACAAGAGTACCTACATATTTATTTTTTCTTTATTTCCTTTCTATTTCAATATATAACTTTACACAAATGCAATTTAAGTCCCCCACGTTTCTATATGGTAAAAAAAATTCGAATTTAATATGCCTATAAAAATATATTTTTATGGACAATTTTCTGATGTTAAATCTTTTTTTGTAACAAAACTTGCCTATGATGTTTTTTCTGCAACACATGGGAAAATTACGTTTATCATTAAAACATTTCAAAATCTTTTTTAAAATATGCCAACTTTTTAAAATTTGATTAATTGGAACATTTTATAATGTACCTAGGCTGAACAAATTATATTGGAAAACTTTTAATTGTTTTTTTTTCGAAGAATGACCCATATATGTATATCTGTACATTCCGATATGATTCACTCAAACAGCATTTCAATCCGACACTCCGATCAAAGGAAAATTTTAATAATATAAAATTTTAATAATCAAAAATTAGATGGTACTTTTAGTTTTCATTTAAGCTAAAGCTACTTTTCTGCAGCTTGAGTCCTAAGTCTTTATTTTTGGAAGTTAGGGGACAAAAACATAGGTTGCTTAGCTGTTTTCCCGTTAGGCTAGCGGGAAAATTGAAAAGTGGTGGAAAGTGTTTTTCAGATCGAGCTGTTTCATATCAAAAGTTGGTTGGTTAACGCTACCCACACAGTTTAAATAATATGATTTTTATTTGTATAGGAAAATATTTGAATCAATAAAGAAACTATTACGACAATTTCAAAGATATTTAGTTCCAAGTAATTGTGTAGAAATGTAAGAGTTAGTCGAACCTTTTATTTGCCTTCTTTAGTGCCACATATATCATGGTTTTGAGATTATCTTTACTTATTTATCAATATATATAAACTTTTTTATCTATACCCTATTAGCTGCTGACGAACCTAAAGAAAAGTAAGCCACGGTTTAATGACTTTTTCCCAATAAGCTATACGAGCTTTCGGTTTAATATTAGTTGTAATAAAATAACAACAAAAGCTTAAGCATGGAGCAACTGCAATAATTTATATAATTGCTTATAATATTTTTTCTTTTTCTATACCTTCAAATACTAACTAAAATTGGGGGTTTTCAAATCAAAAATAGAGGGAAAGTTTTCACTTCTTGAAAACGATGGGTAAGTAAAAGAGAGTTTATTAGGTATTTCATGTATGAGTATGTATGTTGGCAATAACATAAGCAAGTGTTTTTGTAATTCATTAAATGTGTACGGGTATGACTAAGATAGATCATTCTTATGAAAATCTAACCTAAAATCGCTATAAAAAATCAGACTTTTTATAATTATAAAAATTGCATCAAATATGTTTAAATTGTATAGCCTAAGAAACATTATTTTGTTGCTTTGTTATATTAATCAATTGTGTTAATAATAATATAAATATAAAATATTAATATAAATCACGAACAAATCGACAAATGCATATAACCAAATATGTTTAATTCGACTAAAACTGATTACAGCCTAGAGGATGATTATTTGGATGTGTTTTGTCGTACTAATCCAATATACTTGTATAAATAAATAAATAAATGATTACTCACATATTTATACGTTTCCACAGACAAATCGACGGTTTCGCGCCGACATTCGCGAAAAAGCCCGCCATACGACAGGAAGAAGATGGCAAAAAACTCTTATTTGAGTGCCGCGTTAATGCTGATCCAAAGCCAAATATAATTTGGTATCACAATGGAACACCTGTAAAGGAATCAGGGAGACATAAGGTTAATATTTACATTTCCATATTATTACTCCCGAAACCATTAATATAATTTCTGATTTGGATACCAATCTAACTGAGTATTTTGAAGACTTTTAATTATCTATTAATCATTCTTTTCAGCTAACTATTGATAAAGACGTCCATTCATATTTCGCAACACTTGAGATAATAAATGTCACTGTTGAGGATGCTGGCAAATACAAAGTGAATGCAAAAAATGAATTGGGAGAAAGCAATGCCACAATAAGCCTTAATTTCGATAGTAAGTTTTAAGTGTAACTTTAAAAGTAGATAATGCAGTTTCAATTTAATTTCATTGATCTATCATTATTCGGAAATAACTTTAACAATTAAGATCAAATAATGCTTCAGTTCTTGATCAATTTACGCCCAATATCGCTTTATTTCTTCATATATTTAGTTGTTACTTGAGACTTTCTTGGTGAGATATTTTTGTAGTGAGTTTCCAGTGAAGATAACAAGTGATAATGAAAATTGGTTTTTTATTTTTTACATACATTTATTGAAGAAATCTTTAAAATGCAAATGCTTAGGTATATTTTAAGGTATTTAACAATATGGAAAAACATTTTTGGTGTTTGTTTGTGCTGTGTTTTGAAACTGAGCTTATGACTCTTGTCATAATTGAAAAACTGTGTATACATTATGGATACCCTACTTCTATAGGCGACGAGGCTCCCGTTCCCGAAAGTGCTGAAGGCATTAAGCCAACTTTTACCGAACGTCCTGTAATACGTCAAAGCGAAGATGGCGGAAATGTTACATTCGAGTGTCGATGTGTGGGAGATCCCAAGCCAACAGTTACATGGTACGAAAAACAATTTATATTTACTATATGACACATTAAAAAAAATACGTATCGAGTAAATGGTAGCCGAAGAGCAGCCGCATTTTACAAATTTATATAAATTATATAACCAACAATGGCACTCTGTATATACGTTTCATATCACAACCTATTTTCCACACAAAGGTCCCATGGCGAGACTATACTTAGCGATGACGGCAAACGCTACAAAATGTCATTGACAATGGATCAAAAACTATATCACTTGGCATGCCTTGAGATAAGTAGTATTGTATCCACCGATCAGGGTGAATATCGCGCGCTAGCGAAAAATAAACACGGCACTGGTGTGGCAACAATTAATCTTAATTTCGAAAGCGGATCGAAGAAGTAAGAAAAACAACAAGCGAAATTCAAAAATCTCGAATATCAACTCCTTAAAAACTTAATACACAGAATTCCCGATGGCAAGTCGCCACGATTTCCAAAGAAACCAACGATCCGTCAAGAGGAGGATATACTCATCATGGAATGTGTATTGGAAGCACATCCCGTACCGGATATTGTTTGGTATTGTTCGGATCGAGAAATACCGAATAACCAAAGAACCAAAATGACCCGCAAAGCAACCACAAAAGATAGTTATATTCTTACACTGGAAATTCAGAATCCCACAAAAGAGGATGGCGGCAACTATCGGTGCAACGCTATAAATATGTATGGAGAAAGTAATGCTAACATAGCGCTTAACTTTCAAGGTATTAATTGTTATATTTCCACCTTAATGCAACCTACGAACAATATACAAAAGATAATATAATAATAGCGCAAAGAAAGTGTTCAGAATGCTGTAAGCAAGTCCCATTTTAAATATAGTGGTTTATTTCCTACACAAAGCGTTAGTTGTGACGGCTAAAGTGGTGTTCAGACAACAGAGTGCATGTGGATCTACTCCAATCTTAAGAATATTCATACTCAATTATTACTGAATTTTTCTATCCATTACCATTACATGTCCTAAACTTAAAAAACCAGATCTAAAATCAATAACAACCTTTCCATTCGTTCTAATAATGCATTTAAATCAATTTTCTAAACAATAATATAAAATGAATATACCGCTTAAGAATGCAATTTCGCTTCCAATCAATTCATGTACCGGGCTTACTTTAAGCTTGTAAATATCCCCCCTAAAGTAACGCTCGAAATCATCAGATAGTATTTTGTTCTGTTTCACAATCTGTTATTATATCTATATCTGATGATATCTTGATAACAAACGCAGGTGCTAGCGATGCCAACGGTTTTGCGCCATCGTTTATCGAGAAGCCGAGGATAATTCCAAATGAATCTGGCACACTTATCACAATGAAATGCAAGTGCAAGGCAAAGCCGGAGCCAACTGTAACCTGGTTCCGGGGTCAAACTCTGGTGGAGAAAAGTAAAAAGATTAAAATAAACACAACTGTCATTGCGGAGGACACATACGAACTGACACTGGAAATAAAGGTGGGTAAAGCTATTAAATATATTGCGTAATATCTTTTATATAGTTTTTGTATTGTTCTTATTGGATTTGTAATTATTATTATTACCATGACATAGGATCCTGGAGCAACAGATGGTGGCACTTACAGATGCAACGTCAAAAATGAATACGGCGAATCAAATGCCAATCTTAACCTAAATATTGAAGCCGAACCAGAGCCCGAAGGCGAGGGCCCAACGTTCGTAGAAAAACCACGAATTGTATCCGAAAATAATGGCAAATTGGTGATCATGGAGTGTAAGGTGAAAGCAGATCCCAAGCCAGACATTGTTTGGTTCCGCAACGGTGAGGTGATCAAAGAAAGTAACAAATTGAAAATGTCAATGGAACAGCGCGGTGATCAGTACTATATTAAATTGGAGCTAATGGATCCACAACTGGAGGACTCTGGCTTATATAAATGCAACATTAAGAACACGTTGGGCGAGTTGAATGCGAACTTAACACTGAATATTGAAAGTAAGTACCGATCAAGATTTTCGAAAATGTGCGGCTCCTTTCTCGCTGAATTAATTGTATTTCAAATCTCCTTGTATTAAATGGTAGGTAGTAGTGGTGAGGCCCCTTTCTGGAGCCTCCAATTAGAGCTGGGCTCCTTTTGGATCCACTCCCTATGTTGTCCTGTTGTGGTCGTAGTTGCGCTTTAGTACCACCCTGAGTCGTTGAGGAAGCCTAGGATTGCTGAGACCTTCAGCTTTCCTATGCATTCTAGCGACTTCAGCTGGTAGGCACCAAAGTGCCCTATTCTGATGCGATTCAGGGTCGGACAGAAACAGAGCAGGTGCTCCGGCGACTCTTGTTCCGTAATTACTTTGCAGCTTCTGCAGCTAGTGTTGTGTGGCAGTCCCATCTTCATTGCGTGCGTTCCGATCGCCCAATGACCTGCTGCGACTGCTGTAAGTCTTCTGATATCCCGCTTGCTGTTGGATAGCAGCTCACTGGTTCGATTCTTGTCGTATGTCGGCCAACATTTCTTTGATCTCTTATGTTCGCTCTTACTTGACCACTCCTTGTTCGCTGTCTGCTTGAAATGGTCATGGATCCTTGTCTGGACCGAGTTTAACGAGATCGGGTCTGTACGTTGATATCTTGCCCTTGCGAACCTGCTCGGGCTAGTTCGTCCGCTTTCTTGTTCCCTGGGATGTCACAATGTCCCGGTACCCAGGTTACTTGTACCTCGTTTTTGTCTGCAAGGCTATTAAGGGCCTTCTTGCATTCTGCCACCATCCGTGAATTTGTTTTCACGGCCGCTAGGGATTTTATAGCCGCTTGGCTATCAGAGTATAACCGTACTTTGGTGTCGCTTAGTCCTCGCCGTATCGAAAGCTTGGCTGTTTTTTTCTTTATATTTTGAAATTACCTAATTTTTTTATTTAGGTGACAACTGGATTTTTTAGGGAGAAATTGAACCCTTTTAAGATTTTTTAGGGTGAAAGTCAAATTTTCATCTGGTAACACTGGTTCCAAGGTTGCTGGTAGTTCACTACCAGGTACCATGGAAGAATTATACAAGGCATGGAAGAATTATAAAGGTAGGGCCATGGGCCTATAGCGCTCTCTCGATGTTTCCCCTAAGGTTCAGTCGCTCTCAAGCGTTTGATGCGAAACGTTGTGCGAGAGTCGCTTTGCGAACGGTTTTTCGTTTGCCGTCGGCATTTTGCTATTTTTTAGGAAATGAAAAATGGGACGCGGTGTAATAATTTCTTTGCTTTATGTTGTGGCACACACATATTTAAAGTGGAAGCATTCATTATTACACCATTTACAAAAAAACAAAGAAAAATAAGCAAAAAACTTCTTAAATTTAATTAATTCTTTATTATGTGTTTTGTTTATTACTGTTATAATTTTTATGAATGCCTCGAATGGCAAAAAAAAATATAAACTTATAATTTATATATATATAAATACAAATTTTTAATTTTCAATTGGAATTTATTTTAGTCTTTTAATAAATTTATATATTCCAGAAAAACTAAAAATGTAAAAACGTCAATTTCATACTCAAACAAATAAAATGGAATCAAACGAAACCAGAAACACTAACACAAACAAATAAAATGAGCAAAATGAGCGAGTAATGAGCGAGCAAAATGAGAGAGTAAAAATATGCCTGACTCGCTCTATCGTTAGTGAATCATACGCATTTGTTTTCTCCCTCTAGCAACAAGCAACCCTCATTTCCCCTACGAGAGAGCCATGGTAATACCTTGTATAATTCTTCCATGCCAGGTACCAGCTTCGTAGTAGTCGGCTTTTTCCCGAAGTCGGTACTGGTAGTGAACTACTACCAGTGCACAAGTGTGTGTGCGTTGTTGTATAGTGCATAAATTATGAAATTCAGTTTTGGTTGACGCCTCGCTGGTTTTTAGGGAACTCCTCTTGCAGAGTGTTCGCAGCTTCATGGCGGCTATATTTTTGTGGCTGAACTGAAAAACCGAAATATTTTCTTTGTTTTGGCCAATTAATTGGTTGTCAAGGGATTTCGTTTTATTTTGAGTGAGTTTTTATGCTCCGCCTTTCGAAAGTCACTCGGGGATCGGGATTAGTCTTGGGTGCGTGAGAGAGAGTCCTTTGCATATACATATATCCTTTTTTTTTGGTTATATTTCCGTTAAATTTCTTGGGAATATTTAAATTTCATCAAAGATGTGCATTATTTTTAGAGCAAAAAAAAGGTCAAATTAACCCTTTTTCCATGTCTAATAAATTTCTATGAAGCCAAGGATTTTTTTTTTATGTAAAACCCTTTTACTACAGAGTAATTGCATGTTGTGCTTAGAACCTGTGTAAAAGCCTGATCGGGACTCGGCACCGGGTTAGAAATATCAGGTCAAGTAAAAAGTTCGTTCGTTTTTTTATTGGAATTTCAAAAGAATATAACTCTGTGTACATCTGTCCGATTTAAGTGAAATATGCGCCGTTTTGTTCGTACACGTGTTGCCAACGAGATGCCAACTTCAGTATACCCGTCAGGCGAGTACCTCAGCCTGAAAGACCGTCGCTGAGTCTGAAAGAGTGAAGGACTCCTCGATCCCCCATTGCTCAAAGTAGATCACAGCCCCCACGCCGCAGCTCATTCTGAAGCCATCGGTGTAGAGGAATACCTCCTCTGCCCCGGTTACTCTCTCCCTTCTCCAGTCTTCCCTTGTTGGGAATGTGGTTTCCGAAGTTTATCTCCGTAGTCATGTAGTCCATTTGCGTGTTTGTATCTGTCTTGATTCCTTCATTATCTTGCCGTGGCCGTGTATTCAATACCTAATATATTGTACTATCCTTTTATTTTTTTCCTTTCAAAGTCGTCCCCGTTATCAAAGACAAACCAAAAATTATAAAAATTATTAAGAAGCGAACTGTAGTGATCGAGTGCATAGTGGCTTCCAAATTCGAACCGAAATGTACGTGGTACAAAGAAACCAATACGGTTCAGGAGAGCAAGAGACACGTATACCTAGTGGAACAGACCAAGGATGGAGAGTTCCAGGTTAAGCTAGAGATCAACGATGTCCAGGACAGTGACAAGGGCGCCTACAAATTAGTGGCTAGCAATGAGAAGGGCGAAGCTGTCTCACAAATTGTTAATCTCGTCGATATTCCCGAGGAGGAGCGCAAGCCTGAAAAGCCTACAATATCCAGAAAACTCGTTGACCAAAAGGTCACCGAATCAAAGACTTTTGAGCTTTTAATTAGTCTAACAAAGTCCGACCGAAAGTGTAAAATTGAATGGTACAAAGGTAGCACCTTAGTCCGCGAAACCAAAGATATAACCACCACCTTTGATGGCACGACGGCTCGTTTAACATTTAGTAGTGCTAAGTCAGAGCACACTTCCAACTATAAAGTCATTGTAAGCAATGAAATCGGCAAGGATGAGTCGGCTTGTAAAATAACGGTTGAGAAGGGTGGCAAGAAGAAGGACGAAGAGGAGCAACAGAAGGAAAAGGACAAGCAAACAAGTGAAATGGAAAAGCGGCAAAAGGTATAGTTTATAAACTTTCAATTGCATTTATTTGCGATGGCAGGTTAAACTGATTTCTTTGTGTAATAATTTTTATTTTCTTATTTTTTAACTATTTTTTATAAGAACAAAGTTTTCATGTTATTAATATTTCGTATATTTTTAATTTCTGATATATACAATTCTAATTATTCTTACAATCTTAATCTTATTACACCCGTCAATAACCAATACACTATACAAACACAAATAATGTATAAATAAATAAAGAGTGAAGAAAAAGAAGTCCCTAAAGCGGAAGAAAAGCAAAAGAAGGAAGAAAAGGAGAGGGAAGAAAAACTAAAGAAGGAAGAAAAGGAAAGGGAAGAAAAACAAAAGAAGAAAGAAAAGGAGAGGGAAGAAAATCAAAAGACGAAAGAAATACCGAAGAAAGAAATACAAAAAGCGGAATCTGAAGCCCAACCAGAGCTAGAAAAAAAAACTGGAGCAAAACCGAGCACCGAGGAGAAGTTAGAGGAAAAGCCGAACGCCCCTCCAAAGCCAGAAGAGCTTAAAGCTGAAGACAAGAATAAGGCAGAAAAGAAGCCAGAATCAAGACCAAAGAAACCAGCAGATATTGTCAAAGAAAAGGAAATAAATCAATCAGAAGAATCCCCGAAAACCGACAAAGTGAACGGCGAAAATGAAAAGAAACCAGAAGACAAGAAAGATTCAAATAAAATCAAAGAGCCGAAGACAAATAAAGTAAACACAGAAGAGAAAAATAAGGTAGAAACCGAGGAGAAAACTCCGGTAAAAGTACAAAATAGCCAAAAGACTCCAGTAGAAGAGCCTATTTTAAAAACACCAGATGTAAAGACTGAAGAAAAACTAAGGAAGGCACAACCAACGGAAACAATTTTACCCAAAACCAATGATAGTATCGAAGAACCTAGTGAGGTAAACCTTTTCCACCAACAAGCTTACTAAAATCCACTAGAAAGCATGTATCGAATAGAAAAATTGTGTTCTAATATTGTTTTCAAAATTTATATTTAATAATAATTTACTTCTATATTTCATTCACAGCAAAAAAGTACAGATGAAAAAGTACAAAAGAAAGTTGAACGAAAGGTAAGATAAGACATGAATTGTAATATTTATAGAATCCGTTTCATATTCGTTTGCTGTAAGATAATATAAGGTACTTTAATTACTAATAATTATTAGGTAACAAACAAAAGGGTAGCGAATTAATATAATTACAGTATTTTGTGTTAAATGTTAAATGTTTTCTGCTTTGTTCAGGAAAGTATTGTATCTCTTAAAGAGGAGATTTCCTCGTCCGAGGTACGTCGCCAGTCAATAATCCAATCGCAGGAGGAAATCTCAGTAGAAGATACAAAAATAACATCATCGTCACGGAGGTCATCCCTAGCGGCAAGTTTTTAATTTATTTGTGTGCCATTTCTGTGTTTTTTATATGTATTCAATGCCAAAAGGTTGAGGAATCTAAAACTGGTTCACGGCGGTCATCTATTATTGAAAAGAAATCATTGGAAGTGAGTATTTAAACATTAAATGTTTTTAAAGGTACCCCAAAGCAAGTTATTTAATCAGCTTTAAGTCCCTTAAGTCCCATAAATATTCGTATAAGAAACATTATTTCACCGTTGTAGCAGGTCGATAGTAAGCATCTAGAAGCTAATAAAAATCCACAGGCTTTAAAGGAAGAAATACCAAAGCTAAAGCCAACAGAAAAGCGAAGATCTTCAAAGGTGAGAAGGGTCTTTTGAGTGTCTCTCTAAATATTTATGCAAATATAGCAAATTTCTCATTCTTCTTTGTTTCTCTATCTTTCTATTTATCTTCTCAATCTTTTATATTGAAATTATAAATACAAGATTGTATTCCAAAAATTTTTCTTCAAATATCTCTTAAATATTCAACAAGATTGCCTTCTCTGTGACTTACTTTCCGCAGCTTATTAATATTTTATTTTAAGTTTAACTTTGAGTTTAATGAGTTCGGTAAAAGCCCGACTTATATCCTTACATCTTTAAATTTTGTGAAATATAGCGAACGGTTCTTTTTTATGCTATTGTCATTATTTCTAAATGACAAAAATAGGTAATTGAGGAAAAGAAACCTGTGGAGGAATTACCGAAACTGCGTAAAACTTCAATTGCTCAACCGAAAGAGGAACCCAAAGCGGATGTGGCAAAGCCAAAGGCCAAAGCCAAACTAAAGCAAAAAGCTAAATATGAAGAGCTCCCTGAAATTCCCGACTATGAAAGACCCGTACTAGAAAAGTATGAGAAATCAGAATTTACGCCTACAGATTTCGGCCGTGAATTAGAGATACCAAATAAGATGGAGAAACCTATAGTAGATAGTGGCAAAAAAGAGGCAGAGCCGTCTCCTCAGAAAAATGGCATTCCAAAGGTACACTGTCTCATTTATTATTTTATCAATCTATTTGTTATATGTTATATTTATGTGCCATCGAATGCGTCGTCTATTAAATATTTAGAAGGCAGAACTTATTGAGCAACCGGCAGAGCAACCAAAGACCTTAAAGCTTGGCAAAGGCAAACTGCCAGATGAAGATGATAATCGTGATGGCGCTACTCTGAAGCCAGTTATTATTGAGCCAGAGGTAAGTAACAAATATATATATACATGTGATTCCAAACAATTTGTTTTTTAATTCTGCCTTAAAACTTCCTTCCTTAAACCTCTCCCCATACATTCCCTCGCAGACGCATGAGCCTAAGAACAAAAATGACAAAGTGAAGAAGGTAAGTTACTTACTGCAAATGCTTTATACTAAATAGAATAAAGAACGAAAAACATTTTTTTTTTTTTCGGCTAGCCGAAATCTAAAGTTCAAAATCATTTCCCCTGCAGTATCCTTAGTTAACCCTTAATAATAAAAACTAAACTGTTCAGGTCGATGAAGATAAGCCATCTGTATTAGATATTATAAAGCAACGACGCCGATCCTCAATTAGAAATCTGATGACCAAGGAACCAATTCAAAATGAATCATTCCTTGGTGTAATTTTAAAGCCAGTGATTAAGGATGCTAAAGAGTTAGCGGCGCCACAACAAGCCAAGCAATTGACAAAGGTAACCCACAATCTATTGAGCTTGCCTCTCTCTTTCTCTCAATCTCCTATATAAATTTATTGACTAAACCAATGTTTTCACGACTTCGGTAACCACTTCGGGTATTTCTGTCATCCAATCAAAGTGAAATAAAGGGTATTGAACTCGAAAGCTCTCTCTGTCTGTCTCTTTTTTCATGTTTTCCCACTTCACCTTGGACTTTTCTGAACTACTCTCTGCCCTGTCCTGTTCTACCTCTACTGCTCTGTTTTTTATTCAAATTGTACTTGCGTAATATCCCTAATATCCTATATACCTAATCCCCCTATCCAAAATTATAAGGCCAATACATCTGAAGTGTTCGCACCCACCAAGGCCATGAAGGCCCAGGTATCCGAGTTGGTAAAGCCTGAACCTCTGGCCACTCTTGGCGATTATACGCGTCCCTCATTAGAGAAGTATGAACCAGTCGATGTGGATAAGTCCCAGAAAGAGAAGGCCACACCTGCCATTATAGTACCGGAAATAAAACCACAAGAAGTGCCAACAGAAAAAGTTCAGGTAAGGCGGACGGACGGTTACGTAATATGTCATAGTTTGTAAATATCAATTGACCGCTTGCCACGCTCATCATTTTGTATCTTAGGGATAGAGCGTTAAGAGCAATAAAACTCTCTCTACGTTACGGAGCCATAATACTCTCTCTACGTTACGGAGCCAATTCATTCTTTCACAGACCGCTCAGAACAGAAACGATCCATAAATGAGTACAATGATAACTGTAAATGAAAACGACGAAGTAATAATATAATTTTTTTTTTACTTACCGATCGTTGCTGCGGCAGCTTTATTAATGTTGAATAAAAGAATTTTATTAAAATTTCATTCAATCAGTATGAAAACTGGAAGGGTAGTTTCCACAGTAGTGGTCAGCTTTTGATGCTGATAAATATATTTACTATATATACTGTATAGGGTCGTAAATTACTCTTACACTGTGTTGCGTCACTAAATAATAATACCTAAATATCTGCAAGGGTCAAACGGTCAACCGACTATTTACAATCTGCTTTTGTGTGCTTAGAAAATAACTTATTGCATAAATCACAACAGTAATTTTTATATATATGTACATACTATCTAGCTTTTTGAACGTGACAGCGTATAATATAGCAAAGAATAACAATAGATACCACTTTCATAATTAAATGAGAAAATATACATATCCCTCCTCAAACACGATTAAAGGTTATTTATATACAATACTTATATTTATCTTATATTTATATATAAATAAATGTTTATATATTTAATATGTTGGCAAAATACATAACTTTGTCAAAATTATATGTATACATCACATCACATGTTTGTGATAAAACTGTCTTTCATGTCTGCCTGTCTGCAGTTGTCTTTCTAGCCAAGCGGTTCCCTTTCAAAATGTTTAAATTTTTTGATTTTAGCATTGGCACTCTTCAAAATAATTAATTAGTTTCAAATTACTTAATCTTGTAATTAAATATACCTATATACTCATTAATTTATAATGTCGACATTTAACTTTACCATAACGGTGGGTATTCTATTATATAGTCATGAATACTTTAGTTAAAGATATAAAAACATTTTAAAATTAAATTGTACTAAATTAGATATAGTTTTTAATAACAAAATGCAAAAACTCTTTATTATTAGACAATATTTTTCAATAAAATCTAGTTGATATACTCAATATCTTATACACTTTCTATACAAGGACGAAAAACCAAAAACTCCCAGGATGCAGCCCCCGGCGCCGGGCGAGCCACCCAAGATCGAGGTAATAAGGGAGAAGAGACCATCTCTGGCACCTGAGCCTCCCAGTCGCCGTGGTTCTCTAATACCGCCAGCAGATATGGGACGAAGACCTTCATTGATCATTAATGACGAGGTAAGGAAAATAGGAAACCTAGTTATTCTCGATACAAATGGGATTTTCATTAGGTATTTTGTGAAATTTTTTTGGTAGACATTTCATAAAAAACGATTTATTTGAAACAATAATAAATAGCCAAAGAAACATTTATTTACATTGCCTTATTCACAATTATACAACTTAAATTAATGCAACTTCATTGAATTATACGTATATTTGGTAAATACGTAAGGTCATATTATTAGATTTGGAATATTAAAAAAGTATATATTTCGAAATCCGAAGTATATTAGAAATCCTAAACGCTTGCAGGGTATTTGAGATTTGGTCAGAATTGCCTTTGTCATACTTAATCTTTGTTATTTGTAAAGTATATATATCTAAAAGTGACTGAATATTGCCTTGGCTAATTAACTGTGCTAATCTCTTAATCTCTAAGTGCATTTATTCAAATTGGTAAATTACAACAAAGTAGCTAATTTTTATATATGTATTCACTTATGTTCCCTTTTATATATGTACCTACCATACCACCATGCAAAAATGTCCTAAACCCCTATACAACATTACCGACCTGCAATCAATCGTCCAATAAATACAATTCTACCACGTTTACAAAAAAACACATTAAAACCAACCAAAATGTTTGATGAAATATACATATAAAACGGTATATAAACCATGACTCCAACGATAATTTCCTTTTTGTATTCAACAACAACAAATACAACAATAAATAATAAACATACTCCAACGTACACCCTTTGAATACCAATCTACCGACAAATAAACAAAATACAATTTCATTATAAATAAACCAATAAAATAATTTGAAAATGCACAACAATAATTAACAAAACAAAACAAAAAACGCATACCCTTTTTGCATTGCAACAAAAACAACTCTCAACAATCGTTCCCACTTTCCGCAAAACCCTTCATCAAAATCAACAAATACCACCCACAAAATAATCAGAAGAAACTCCGACCCGGCGAAGTAATGGATACACGGGTAAGAATTTGCATTATACTTGAACTTGACCTAGTGTTATTTTCGGAACCTATATATTTTTAGTAATCTTTTGTTCAATATTAAGAAATAAATTACACAGCACCTTACCACACACAATGGCGGTAAAAATAATTGCAATATTAAAAATGAGTTTAAAAATAAATAAAAATATAAAGAAATCGGTTTATATAGAAGAATATTATTGTCAATATTTTATTAATGTAAATTATATTTAATTATTAAAATGTATTATCTAAAACGGTTATTTTACCGCTGCTGTGTACATAAAAATACACATTGAATTCATTGTGGGCCCCTGATGTGCCTAGATATAGCCAGCATATTTATTATTATTTTTAAAAATACAGTAAAGCACTGACCAATAAAAAACTAGGGAAAACTATTAAAAATATGAATGCAACACGATGGCTCACTGTTGTTTCTAAACGATGCAAATATATTTATGTATATTTTCCAACTTGTGGCCTTCGTAAAAAAAATTGTATATATATATATATATACAAATATTTAATATACAGACACATTATATATATATATATATATATATATATAAACGTTATTTATAAAATACGATGTGGTCTTCAGGCATTTACATACACATGCAACCTTAAAGGCCTCTTCGTGTATACATATATGTATGTGAATCATATATCAGTCGTTTCTAGTTCTTAGGATTTATGTTTATTATTCAAATATATTATTGCTAGTGAACTGACAACATCTCCGAATTCAACTTCTATTCCAATCGGAGCATACTTTAATTTATAAAAACATAAATATTCATGAAAACACGAAATATTCATGAAAACGGATAAATTAACACATATCGGAATAATAATTATGTAAGAATAAAGAAGACCAATAGAGAACAATTCATTTAGTCGCTTTAGTATCGTGTACATAACGTGGATCAGCAAGCATTATAATACTATTCAAATCATATTACAGTTATTGAGGCCAGGAGAGGTCGGTGAAGGACAGGTGAGAAAGGCCTTAGATGCGCATCGAATTATACAGATATTTAGTTAATGTGTTTTTTATTGGCCTTTTTAAAATAATATATCATCTCAAAAAAATTATCCCACCCTGATTCGATTCATTCAAATATTTAAACTTTCTACAACGCATTCCTCACATAGGACGAGAAGTTTCATATGTTTTTGGCATTTAAATTATCTTTTCATATAATTGCATCCAAAGTATTTGAAAAAGTAGTCGTTAATCCAACACAAAGTTCCATTGTTTCGTTTTTTTTAACTTGAAAAATAACACCATTCATATAAAAAACCAATGTTAAGATATCAACCTAAGCTTGGTTTAAGTTCAAAAACATAATACAACATTTTTGTAAAATTGTAAACACGACAGGTTTTGCATATCTTCAAGTCGACTTCTTTCCCAATTTCGATAATTATATATATACTTTTTTTTGGATTGATAAATAGCTAAAGCAACCACGACCTGGCGAAATGGGGGACACTAAACAGGTCTCGAAAAATAAATGGTCAAGTTCGATAAATAATTTTTTATTAAAACTATTTACTATGTGTGTTCGCTTGCCTTTATACTTATTTATAATTCACATATGAATGATTCTTTTAATTGTGTATAGTTAGGACGTTCGAAACTGCAATCTCGTTGTAAATATTCATATTTTGAAATTTTATAAGCTCGAAGTACAATATGTAAATAATTTTTAAAGGTTAGCATCATATATATACATTTTTTTTAACAACTCAAATGTTTAAGGATTATATAATATTCTATATATATAGCAACTGAGTCGCCCGTTTCATGTTTTTATGGCATGTAAACATGTATTACAGACTAGATGAAGAAATATTTAGTGTACAAACACTCTAAACTTAATTGCATCTATCCATTATCTACGCAATGAACCATTATTTTTTTAAATATTTGAGGGCTCGTTGGGATTAAACGAAACAATAGGCAAAGATATTATATATAAGATATTAAGAGGATTCCCTTTAGACAGTCAAGATTGTCACATGTTATAAATGTTTTATGAAAATGCAAATACAAGCTTTTCTTATTAAATGATGCACAGTT
This sequence comes from Drosophila nikananu, assembly GCA_008042635.1. Lineage (NCBI taxonomy): Eukaryota > Metazoa > Arthropoda > Insecta > Diptera > Drosophilidae > Drosophila > Drosophila nikananu. The sequence goes on along the minus strand of VNJV01020155.1, from coordinate 31,832 downwards.
GCCATTAGATTCTGAATACATAATAATCCTTATAATTATGGTCATACATACCATTATACATAAAGAAATCGGGTACTTACTAATATATTTGTTAAGGTAATAATATTTACAAGTAAATAATTTAAAATCTTCATTCCCATACCTGTAGTTAACCATATAAAGTACATACAATTAGTTTGTGTCTTGGTAGTTTGAAAGTTTCTCACTTACCTTAAATCCTGCCACAGTCCGCGGAATGCACTGTTTGTAGTTTTATTTATTATGTATTTAATCACGCAAAACAAAGAAAACACTTGAATATTGTTCCCTGACTTTCTGCGATTGTACATTACATTTGGCCAGATTATATTGGGAGGTGGAGACTTTTTCCTTCCGCCAGGCTCTGTAAAATCTGGCTGAAAGTAAACAAAGTATTTTTTGGATTTTTTGCATTATTTTCCTATTTATATTAAAATAAAGCGTAGCACGTTTTAATACATCTAATTGGAAAGCACCCGGAAAGTATAGAAAGACATTTTGAATGTTAATTCCGGGCATGGACAACATTATTATTAAATATTATTATACCCTCATCACTTATCCCTTTCGTTTATATTTTATTTTTTGTGTCTACGTGTCTCCCCGTTTGTGTCCAATGTCTTGTATGTGATGTTTGGTCAAAAATAGCGGCGAAGGCCATCGATTGATGTTCGCCGTCCTAGTGTCCAAGATCTGGAAGATCTGATCAACAAACCATCGACACCACTGCGCGATGTTGGTGATGGCGGTCCCCCATCCATTGTGGATGTCCAAGAGTCGTACTCGGTGGTTGAAGGTATGTTTGTATTTTTAAATAATTTAGTAGACATTTGTAATTGAAAATGATTATAATGTCCGAATAATCATCTGTAAATGTTAACAACATAATTGTTTTTTTGTAGACTCGACTGCCTACCTTACGGTGGGCGTCGAGGGCTGCCCAGCCCCCACATTTAAGTTCTACAAAGGTGTTAGTGAGATTCTTGAGGGCGGTCGTTATAAGTTCCTCACCGATGGGCAGACAAACACAATTACACTGTGTATGCGTAAGTGCAAGCCAAATGATGAGAGTAAATACAAGGTTGTTGTGTCGAACATACACGGTGAGGATTCGGCGGAGATGCAGTTATATGTCTCCGATTCGAGTGGAATGGATTTCCGAGCCATGCTGAAGAAAAGACGTTATCAAAAATGGGACAAAGATGAGCAGGATCCCAATTGGGGTGACCTGAAGGAAACGGAAAAACCGTTGCCGGCCCTTAAAAAAGTTGAAAGGGTAAGAGAACAAGAGATCTTGTTAGAAATGATGGAAATTGTGGAGATCTCCACCTTATGTTGACATAGATTCATTTTATTAATTTAACTGTTTTAGTTTAAAACTACAATATTTATGCATAAACTTTAAACTGACTCAGCCAACTGAAACATTTTACTGCAGCTTGAGTTTCTTTCATTTTACTAAACTTTCCACAAATTGCTATGGTTAATTTCGCTTAAGAGATACAAAACGTAAATGTATTTGTAGGAAAATTATATAATTTAAATATCTGGAAAGTTTTTATTTTATTTTATATTGTATTGAGGTTTAAAGTCGCGTAAAATCAGCGTTGAGTTACTCTACCTTTATAGGGCTTACCGTTCATATCCATCCCATTATTAAAAGGGATGTATCATTGTTTTTTTTTTATTAAATTTATTAACCTTCAAAATGTTAAAAAAAATAGTTACAATTATAGAGTCTATTTACGGTCGTTAAACCTGAAAATATTTAGGCACCAGGATCACGTAGACCATCTTTAGCCGAGCTGATCCCGGATTGGCCGACACTACATCCATTTCGGAGAGAGGAGGTGTGCGCTCTTTATTTAAAACTTCTACATATTTAAATCTACAAGAAAATAATACTTCTTTAAACAAATATTGTACTACTTAATTTGTATTTTCAGTGTTCAAAGCGATGATAATTATTGTTTTTTGCTGATTTTATTAATCAGTTTATTTCAGTTACTATAGTATCTATAGTTTTTATTTGAGATTTCGATTTCAACCGCTCTAGGAATTTCTAAGAAAATTTTCTAGGACATTTTTGTCTTTTTTATGGATTTTGTCAAATTGATTTTGAAATTTGAAGTTTTGTCATTTTGTTCTTAGTCTATTCGTCATTTTCAGTTTACTACCTTGTAACAATACGGTTTTTATATGTTCTTTGGTTGGTAACTAAAACAGCATGTTGAATGTTAAATAAAATTTCTTTAAACATTTTTTTTTTCTATGTATGGTGGGCATTTATTGCAAGCTCTAGTATATATATATATTTATGCATTAAATACGGCATAAAACATACTTGATAAATTCGATATACGAAATAAATTGTAAAATATACATTAATCAAATGTATATACTTTATATTAAAGTATCACAAACAGGATCAAGAAAGAAAGCTAACTTGCCAATTAGCCATGTACCCTTGTAGTTATACAAATTATATTCGACAAATATAATTATAATTAAAACAAAGATGAATGTATCATATATGGGATCAATGTTGACGAAATGTGTTTCAAGTTTTTCTGTGCTCTTTTTTAAGAACCTTGTGGAGAATTCACAAAATGCTATATTTCTATTAATCATTCCCAGTTCCGACGTACGTACTAATTGAAATATAAAGACGACAATCTAAATAGTTTCCTTCAGATAGTTGGTACTTGTTGTTTTTTCAAATATAAATATATTCTAAAATTTGCAAGACTGTAGTCCTGCTACAGGTCTGCCAATATCGGGGTCATGTGAGTTGAAAGAAAGATGAGGTAAATTTCCGAAATATATAAAACGTTTTTAAAAAGAATTGCCGATGTCGAGGGAAAAATCTATCAATTTTTTGATACTCTGACAGCCCTTAAATAGTTAGTTTCGACTGTTTGGTGCTGAAAGCTTTCGTGTATTTTGGCTCGAAAGTTTGTATGCGCTTTATCTAATCGGTCAAAAACCGAAAAGAACCGTGAGCGGAAGTTAGATTTCTTTCTTGTTATATATGTACTAAATAATATAGAAACGATTTCGAGAATTCTTTTAATACAGTTATATTTCTAACAATATTTGAATATAAACTGCTTATTAATCGTGTATATGAGAAGAAAGTACATTGGGTTTTACCCTTTTTTCTTTTGATAATAATAAGTTAAATCATTAAAAGCATGTACCATTCAAAATATACCATTAAAAAATTACGATTCAAAATTTCTCAAAAATATATATTTCTTACAAATGATGTTCTTGTAATGATATATTTTTTAATTACATACACATATGTATGGGATATTATTTTGAGAATTTACATATACACAAAAAAATCGTATATCGAAATTGATATATATATATAAACTTTACCCATTTTTGACAACGTGTAATATGTGTGGTGGATCGCAGAAAGTAGAGTCCTTCCTTAGTCCCCTAATTGATCAATTTGCAAAGGAGGGAAAGGATAAGAAGGTTGTGTTCGAGGCGAGATTCAGCAAGCCGAACTGCAAGCCCAAGTGGTTATTCCGCAAAGATGTAAGTACCGCCCCAGCACAAACTGCAATCCGTAAACCGTTTTTTAACCTAAAATATCAATTATAGGAAGTATTTACGGGCAGTAAATTTAAATTTAAACAAGAAAACGATACATATCAATTGATAATTACTACTCCCAAAGTCGAGGATACTGGCAAGTATACCATCGAAATCGGTGGTGTGTCCAGTACGGCCTTCTTAAATGTCGAAGAGCCAGATCCATCATATACTTTTACGAAACCATTGAAGAAGAAACTCGAAGGATTCACGCAACACGAAACGACATTGGAGTGTTCCGTTAGTAGCAGCATGGCCAATGTCCATTGGTTTAAGGACAATACCAAAATCGAATCGGATGATCCTCGTTATCTTATCTCAAAAGATATTAATGGTAATCTTAAACTGATTATTAAGGATACGATTCTTGAGGATTCGGGTCTCTATCGTTGTCAATTGGACAAGCAGCCTGATAAGACTGAGTGTACGCTCAAAGTCACCGAGTACCCGTATAAATTTGTCAAAGTACTTAAGTCTCAGCAGTGCATAGAAAAGGATACGGTGACTCTTGCTTGCGAGATCGATGATGCTCGCGGTGAAGTTCAATGGTTCCGTAATGATGAGGAACTCAAGCCCGATAAACGTTTTCAAGTTGTTAAAGATGGTCGTAAGCGCAAGTTAGTGATAAAAGATTGTAAGGTCACGGATGCCGGCCAGTTTAAATGCACAACGAATGCGGATAAGACAGAAGCCGAAATAATTATCAACTGTAAGCCTCATCATACTCTCATTATACATCTCATACTACTTCCTTTTTAAATTTCTAATTTATATATAGATCAAAATCGTTTTAATAAAAAACTCAAGGACACTGATGCCGTTGAGAGGGAGAAGCTTGTTCTCGATGTCGAGCTGCAGGATCAAACAGCGCCGTGCGATTGGAAATTCAATGGCGAACCCATCGTGCCAAGTGAACGCATCGAGATCAAGAACTTGGGAGGCGGAAAGCATCAGCTGATCTTTAAGAACCTGGATATGACCGATGAGGGCGAAGTTACCTGCGAATCGGGACAGCTTAGTTCCAAGTGTAATATTACGGTGCGCAAGGGTGAAAGTAGGCCAAATATTGATTGTCCTGATAATTTTGCTGGACCAATTAGTGCTCCTGTCGTTTTAGAGGTACCATATAAAGGTATGTAAGAATTTAAAAGAGCTTAAATTTATTTAGTAAATTAGATTGCATTATTTGGGCCACTATCTCGACTCTAACCGTTTTGCCGTTATTCTTTTATTTTCCGGTATTCATTTTAGTTTCCGGTACTAAGCAAACTCCTGTGGAAGCAAAATTATTTAAGGACGGCAAGCCCTTGCCCGTTAAGGATGTAGAGGTCGTTGTTAGTGATGACAAGGTGACATTTAAAATCAAGAAACCATCGCGAGATTTATCCGGACCATATCAAGTTAAAATATCCAACGGCCAAGGTGAAGATACCAAGGATGTTCAAGTGATATGCCAAGATGTTCCGCAGCCCCCGAATGACGTTGATATTACGGATATATATCAGACATCATGTGTGGTTAACTTTAAGCCCCCTTCGGATGACGGCGGCGCTCCTATACTAAAATATGTTATTGAACGACAGGATTTGAGCAAGAAACAAGGGTGGGAGCCAGTCTCTGAGGTTAAACCTAACGAACCATGTAGCAAAAAAATTGATGACCTGATACCAAAAAAACAGTACAGATTCCGGATTCGTGCTGTCAACAGTATTGGTCCTTCAGATCCAGCAACCTTTAAGAATACAATCCTGGCCAAGGATCCATGGGATGAGCCTGGTAAGCCCAAGGAAGTGGATCTTACTGACTGGGACAAGGATCACGCAGATCTTAAATGGGAAGCACCAGATAGTGATGGAGGAGACCCGATCACAGCCTATGTTGTGGAGTACAAAGAGAAGTTTTCCAATGACTGGGTTGCAGGAAAAGAAGTTGATGGCGATGCCAGAACCGCCACAGTTGATGGCCTTAAAGAGGGCCAGCAGTACGAATTCCGAATCCGTGCTATTAACCGAGCAGGACCAGGTGAACCCAGTGACAAGACGAAATCCATTATTGCCAAATGCCGTTTCGTCAAACCATTCCTGGTAGGCGATGGCCTCAAGAATATTACAGTGAAAAAGGGCCAAACCATACGTTACGATATCAAGTATGATGGTGAGCCCGAACCGAAAGCAACATGGGTAAAGAACACCGATAACATAAAATTCGACAACCAACGCATTTGTCTTGAACAATTGGATAGAAACTCTTCAATAACTATTAAGAAAGCGGTGAGGAAGGATACAGGAACATACAAATTGGTACTGTCCAATAGTTCCGGAACCATAGAGTCCGAGGCCCAAGTTGTGGTCCTCGATCGACCATATGCTCCGGGTGGTCCCTTTGAACCCGAGGAAGTTCGTGCCAATCACATCAAAATGAAGTGGCGACGTCCCGAGGATGACGGTGGCTGTGACATCACAGGCTATGCCTTGGAGCGCATGGATGAGGAGACGGGACGTTGGATACCTGCTGGAGAAGTTGGTCCCGATGAGACATCCTTTGACTTTAAGGGATTAACCCCGAACAAGAAGTACAAATTCCGTGTCAAGGCGATTAATAAAGAAGGCGAATCGGAGCCTTTGGAAACCACAGATGCCATTGTGGCCAAGAATCCCTATGATCCACCAAGTCCACCAAGCCAACCCATTATCGATGATTACGATAACAAGAGTGTCCTGCTCAAGTGGAAGAGACCACCATCGGATGGCGGTCGTCCAATCACTCATTATGTCGTGGAGATCAAAGATAAATTCTCACCCACTTGGAGTGAGGTCGCCAAGACGGAAGATCCTACGCCTGAGTGTTCAGTCGAGGGTCTAAAAGAAAAAATGGTATATCAATTCCGTGTGAGAGCTGTAAACAAGGCTGGACCGTCAGAGCCATCCCAGCCCACTGATAATCATCTTTGCAAGCACAGAAATCGTAAGTTACTTCTTACATTTCAATTATTTGGCTATATGCTTTTTGGCTTAACATTTTTACATCACGCAACTTGCAGTGCTCTTATTTTTACCTAAGTTTTTAGCTTTCAGAGATTTTAATGTTTTTAAACTTGCTTAATAAATATAATGCCTCTGCATGTATAATTATTCATTTTGTAGCCAAGCTTAATTAGTTGACACTCTACTTTAAGCTGAAAACCACAACGCTTTCACTTCGTATGTATTTATTTTAATAATATATATTTATATTTGCAAAAGCCACAGGGAACACTTAAATAATAAATATATTTTCTAATATTAAAACTTTTATAGTCAAACCCTTGATTGATCGTTCGACCTTTAAACGAGTTACTATGAAGAGTGGCCGCACCCATAAATGGTCCGTCGATGTCGCCGGTGAACCTATCCCAGAGCTGCATTGGAGTTGGCGTGATGATGTTACCTTGACTACTGGCGATCGTATTAAGATAGAAAATGTAGACTATCATACCGATTTTGTGATCACGAATGCAGTGCGCAAGGATAGTGGTTTTTACACGTTAAAAGCAGAAAATCGTAATGGAATCGATCGTGAGACAGTTGAATTAATTGTTTTGGGTAAACCCAGTTCCCCGAAGGGACCTCTTGCCGTCTCCGATGTTACATCAACGGGCTGCAAATTGCAATGGAAAAAGCCCGAAGATGATGGTGGTGTACCCATCAAGGAGTACGTTGTGGAGAAAATGGACACCGCGACGGGCAAGTGGATAAGAGTTGGACGCTCTCCCGGTGAAAAGGAACCGCCTAGCTTCGATGTAACTGGCTTAAGTCCAGGCTCCGAGTATATGTTCCGCGTGTCCGCCGTCAACGAGGAAGGCGAATCCGAACCTTTGACCACTTTGGTCGGTGTCGTTGCCAAGGATCCGTTCGATGAGCCCAACAAGCCTGGCACTCCCGAGGTTACCGATTATGACAATCAAAGTGTTAGTCTGAAGTGGACAGCACCAAAGAACGATGGCGGTGCCCCAATACAAAAATATATTATTGAAAAGAAGGATAAAAATCGACCGGACTGGGAAAAAGCTTTAGAAATACCCGGAGATCAGCTAGAGGCGACAGTTGCCGGGCTTCAAGAATACGGAGAATATCAGTTCCGTGTTATAGCTGTTAACAAGGCGGGCCCGTCGCCCCCATCAGATGCAAGTACACCTCAGATTGTAAAGTACAAAAAATGTAAGTTACTTTCGGGGAAAAAAAAACTAAAATCTTTAAGCCATTTAATCTTTTTTTTTTTAATAACTTCCTTAAAAATTTATGAAACGAAAATAAATATTTACATATATTTTTTTAGTGAAACCTCGCATTGATCGAACAAACCTTAAGCCTTTGCTAATCCGTGCTGGAAAGCCTATCAAGTACGATGTAAATGTTCGCGGTGAACCTCCACCGACAATAACTTGGTATCAAAACGATAAAGAACTTAAGCCAGAAGAATTACCTAGTAGTAGCGAAATTAAAAACATCCCATATAATACAAAGATATCCATTATTGATACAGTTCGTAAGAATACTGGAATTTATAAGATAAAAGCTGTTAATGAGCACGGTGAGGATGAGGCCACAGTTGAAGTAAATATACTAGCCCCGCCCGGTAAGCCAAAGGGTCCCTTGGAGGTCAACGATGTGACAAAGGACAGCTGTAAATTGAAATGGAAGAAGCCCGAAGATGATGGAGGCAAGCCCATAACAGCCTACCAAGTTGAAAAGTTTGATACCAAACAAGGTCGATGGGTTCCCGTTGGTCGGACCTCAGGCAATGATACCGAATTTGATGTCAAGGGCCTTCAAGAGGGCCATGAGTATCAGTTCCGGGTCAAGGCCATCAATGAGGAAGGCGAATCGGAGCCCCTGGATACCGATGGCAAAATTATCGCAAAAAATCCATACGATGCAGCCAGCAAGCCAGGTACACCCAAAATCGAAGATTACGACCAGCATATGGTTAAGCTTAAGTGGGAAAAACCCAAGGATGATGGAGGAGCCCCAATTACTGGTTACATCATTGAAAAGAAAGATAAATTCTCGCCCGTTTGGGATGAAGTGCTCACAACGACTGTAAGTAGTGTATTATTTCTATCAGTCGGTCCGTTTCCACTAGTCTAAATGAAATGCGCCGGATGGGACAATTATAACTTTGTATAACGTATACTTGTATACTCTGTCTTATTTTATTTCAAAAGTACTTCATTTCAGAGGATAGATTCATATAGCTTTCAGATACCAGAAAAAATATAGCGGTATTTTATTACATTTTAAGTGTTTGTGTTTCATAAATGATCCAAACCTCATGGGTATACCAACTTTGGTTGCCGAAGTGAGCTTCCTTTCTTGTTCTATATTAATATTAATTATGCTACATATACTTTAAGACATCCACACCAGAAGCAACCGTTGACAACCTAACTGAAGGCAATATTTACCAATTCCGGGTGAGGGCAGTGAACAAAGCCGGCCCCAGTGAACCTAGTGATGCAACAGAACCTCACTTGGCCAAACACAAAAATCGTAAGATCGTATTCAACTTAAACTTTAGCCTTACGGAATAATTCTCGACCTGCGATCATTTAAAAATGTTAAGCCAGCCAACCTGCTTTTATTCATTTAATATCCTTCTCTCTTATTTGTACTTGAATTTAATTAATTATTTTATTGCTTTAGTTAAACCATCGATTAACCGCGAAAAGATGAAGCCCATCAAGGTAAGGGCTGGCCAAACTGTTAAATTCGATGTGGATGTTAAGGGCGAGCCAGCACCCACCTTAACTTGGTTCTTTAAAGAAAAGGAACTCTCACCAACGGGACAAGTCAGGTTGGAGAACGAGGACTACAATACAAAGCTCACTTTACTTGATACAACTCGCCAGGAAAGCGGAGAGTATAAACTTCGAGCTGAAAATATCAATGGTGTCGATGAGGCCCTTGTTGAAGTTATTATCCTTGATAAGCCATCAAAGCCCGAAGGTCCTTTGGAGGTCTCGGACATTCACAAGGAAGGATGTAAGCTGAAGTGGAAGAAACCCAAGGATGATGGCGGTGTCCCCATCACCGGGTATGTCGTAGAAAAAATGGATACAGCAACGGGTAAATGGGTTCCTGCTGGTTCCGTTGATTCCGAAAAGACCAATATCGATATTAAGGGTCTAGATCCCAATCATCGCTACCAGTTCCGAGTTAAGGCCGTGAACGAGGAGGGTGAATCGGAGCCATTGGAAACCGATTCAGCAATTACTGCCAAAAATCCATTCGATATCTCAGCGCCACCCGGTCTTCCTGAACTAGAAGATTGGGATGAGCATCATGTCAAATTGAAGTGGGAACCACCAATACGCGATGGCGGCTCTCCTATTACAAGTTATATCGTCGAGGTTATGGATAAGGATTCGGGAGAATTCGTAAAAGCAATGGAGACAGAGGGTCCAATTTGCAAAGGTGTGGTTAAGAAACTTGAAGAGGGCCAGCAGTACAAGTTTAGAGTTCGTGCTGTTAACAAGGCCGGGCCATCGGATCCTTCCGAGCAAAGTAATTGGCATACAGCTAAGCCTCGTTACCGTAAGTTATTAAAATCAATAAAAATGTTGTCTTATTTGTAATATATATTTAAATATTTCTCTTTAGTAAAACCCCATATCGACCGAACCAATCTGAAGCCGGCTATAGTTAAAGCTGGTCTATCTATAAGTTTGGATATTAATATCAAGGGAGAGCCCGCACCAAAAGTGGAATGGTTCTTCAATAACTTGCCACTTGTGAGCAGTGAAGAAGGCATCAAAATAGATAATGTGGATTACAATACCAAGTTCTTTGTGATGCGTGCTCAGCGCTCACAAAGTGGCAAGTATACCATTAAGGCAACGAACGAAGTTGGAGAAGATGTCGCCGAATTGGAGGTTAGTGTTTTGGGAAAACCTGGCAAACCGAAGGGTCCCCTACAAGTCAACGATATCACAAAGCACAGCTGTAAGCTTAAGTGGGAGAAACCCGAAGATGATGGTGGAACTCCGATAGATTATTATGAAATAGAAAAGCTTGACCCGCACACGGGTCAATGGTTGCCATGTGGAAAGAGTACTGAACCCGAAGCAAAGGTTATAGGTCTTCACGAAGGAAAACCCTACAAGTTCCGTGTGAGAGCTGTTAACAAGGAGGGTGAGTCGGAAGATTTGGAAACAGAGAAACCAATCATTGCCAAGAATCCATTCGATGAACCTGATAAGCCCGGCCGACCCGAACCCACAAATTGGGATAAGGACTTTGTGGACTTGGCTTGGGATCCACCGAAAAACGATGGTGGGGCACCCATCCAGAAATATATCATACAAATGAGGGATAAATCGGGAAGGGCTTGGGTCGACGCCGCCACAGTCCCAGGTGATAAGAGCAAGGGAACCGTTACTTCAGGCATCGAAGATGGACATGAGTATGAGTTCCGTATCGTTGCAGTGAATAAGGCAGGTCCGAGTGAACCTAGTGATGTTTCCAAAACGGTAATAGCTAAGCCACGATTCTTAAAACCCCATATCGACCGCAAGAATCTGCAAAAGAAGATTATGCGCAGTGGTCAAATGCTTCATATGGATGCAGCTGTTAAGGCAGAGCCTCCAGCTAAAATCGTCTGGACATACAATGGTGCCGAAATCAAATCATCCGATCACATCAAAATTGATAATGAGGATTACAAGACCACTTTCATAATGCCAAAGGTGAAGCGAGCAGATCGTGGTACATACATAGTTACTGCAAAGAATGATTCTGGTTCTGATACCGTTGAAGTTGAACTAGAGGTTCTATGCAAGCCTAGCAAACCCAAGGGTCCCCTAGCCGTGTCCGATGTTACAGCGGAGAGTGTTCACCTGAAATGGGAAAAGCCCGAAGATGACGGTGGCGAGCCCATTGAACAATATGTTGTTGAACGCATGGATACGGAAACAGGACGATGGGTACCAGTTCTAACCACTAAAGTCCCAGAAGCTGATGTTCCTGGCCTTACCGAAGGCAAAGAGTATATGTTCCGTGCCAAGGCTGTTAATGCCGAAGGTGAATCAGAGCCTTTGGTCACCGATGTTCCAACCAAGGCTAAAAATCCATTTGATGCCGCCGAGACCCCCGGTAAGCCACAAATTCTTGATTGGTCAGCCAATCATTGTGATCTTAAATGGCGAGCTCCCGAAGATGATGGTGGTGCACCCATCACTGGTTATATTGTCGAAAAGAAGGATCCAAATTCGGGTAAATGGCAAAAAGCTCTTGAAACCAATACGCCAGACTGTAAGGCGCGTGTAAATGATTTAATTGAAGGAAATAAATATCAATTCCGAGTTAAGGCCATAAACAAGGCTGGTCAAAGTAGGCCTTCTGAACCTTCGGATCAAATGACGGCTAAGGATCGCTTTGCTCCACCGAAAATTGACCGAACCAATATTAAGGATATTACCATCAAAGCAGGACAACACCTGCGTTATGATATCAAAGTGTCAGGCGAACCGCCAGCAACTAAAGTTTGGCTGCACAACAAGGCGCGATTGGAGAACGATGATAGTGACTATAATATCGACATGGAATCCTATCGCACCAAATTGACGGTGCCGTTTTCGAAACGTTTCCACTCCGGCAAATATACCCTTAAAGCTGAGAATGAATCGGGTCGAGATGAGGCTTCATTTGAAGTCATTATCTTGGACAAACCGGGTGCTCCAGAAGGACCATTGCGTGTGACTGATGTTCATAAGGAGGGTTGCAAGCTAAAATGGAATCCCCCGCTTGATGATGGTGGCCTACCCATTGAGCATTACATCGTTGAGAAACTAGATGTGGAGTCAGGACGTTGGCAGCCATCGGGTCGCTATAAGGAACCATTTGCCGAACTTAACAACTTGGAGCCAGGACATGAATATAAATTCCGAGTTATAGCAGTAAATACTGAGGGTGATTCCGAACCACTAAATGGTGAACAGTCCATTATTGCCAAGAATCCATTCGATGAGCCTGGCAAGCCAGGGACTCCGGAAGCAACAGATTGGGATAAGGATCACGTGGATTTGACATGGCGCCCGCCACTCAACGATGGTGGCTCTCCTATTACCGGGTACATCGTTGAGAAACGCGAAAAAGGAACTGATAAGTGGATTAAGGGTGCTGAGATCTCGGCTCCATCGTTCGGGGAAGAGTGCAAGGCGACGGTTCCTAATCTTAATGAAAACTGTGAATACGAATTCCGTATTAAGGCAGTGAATGCTGCTGGACCTGGTGAACCATCTGATGCCAGCAAAACAGTTATTACTAAGCCAAGAAAATGTAAGTTAACCTTATATTACAACATTTATGTTTTTGTGTAAATTTAATATATATTTATAGTGGCCCCCAAAATTGACCGCAAGAATGTACGAACTTATAATATTAAGGCCAGAGAACCGATATTTTTGGATATTAAAGTCAGTGGCGAACCGGCTCCTGATGTTACTTGGAATCAAAATAACAAATCTATTCAGTCCACATCAGTTTGTTATGTGGAAAATATTCCGTATAATACCAAATATGTAAATAATAATCCTGAACGTAAGGATACGGGACTCTATAAGATCACCGCACATAACCTTTATGGTCAAGATCAAGTGGAATTCCAAATCAATATTATTGGTAAGTCAAGCCTTTTTTATTTGAAAACATTGTATATAAATATTTTTTAATTTGGGTTAGATAAACCTGGAAAACCTGAAGGGCCGTTGGAAGTATCAGATATCCACAAAGATGGTTGTAAACTAAAATGGAAGAAGCCTAGGGATGACGGTGGTGAACCTATAGAAAGCTATTTGGTTGAGAAATTCGATCCAGATACTGGTATTTGGCTTCCTGTGGGCAAGAGTGATGTTCCAGAGTTCAATGTTGATGGTTTAGTGCCAGGACACGAGTACAAGTTCCGTGTCAAGGCCGTAAATAAGGAGGGAGAATCGGAACCACTTGAAACTTTGGGAACGATTGTTGCCAAGGATCCATTTAGTAAGTTTTTAAAATTACATAAATTGTGTTTCCTAAACTCAAAAATCATTTTTTAGCTGCCCCAACACAGCCAGGACAACCAGAACCCACCGACTGGACAGCCAACAAGGTAGATCTGGCTTGGATCGAGCCAGCAAGTGATGGTGGATCACCAATTACTGGTTATATTATTGAAGTTAAAGATAAGTACAGTCCATTGTGGGAGAAGGCTCTGGAAACCGATTCCGCAGCTCCTATAGCCACTGTACAAGGGTTAATCGAGGGCAACGAATACCAATTCCGGGTAATAGCCCTAAACAAAGGTGGCCAATCGGAGCCTTCAGCTCCAAGCAAAAACTTTATAGCAAAGCCACGTTACCTTGCACCGAAAATCGATCGAAGAAATCTTCGCGATGTAACCATATCCTCCGGAACCGCTCTTAAATTAGACGCAAATATAACAGGAGAGCCCGCACCTAAAGTCGAATGGAAATTCTCGAACTACCCTCTGTCATCTGGTAAAAATGTGACAATTGAAAGTCCGGATTATTATACCAAATTAGTAATACGACCAACGCAGCGAAGTGATTCTGGCGAATACTTGGTCATCGCCACAAATAGTTCGGGTAAAGATAGTGTCCTTATCAATGTTGTCATTACTGATAGGCCATCACCACCCAACGGGCCACTTCAAATATCAGATGTTCATAAGGAGGGATGCCATTTGAAATGGAAACGGCCCAGCGATGATGGTGGTACTCCGATTGAATACTTCCAAGTGGACAAGTTGGATCCAGAAACGGGATGCTGGATTCCTTGCTGTCGTTCCAATGAACCGCAAGTGAACGTTACTGGTCTAACTCCCGGCAATGAATACAAGTTTCGTGTTTCAGCTGTAAATGCTGAAGGCGAATCTCAGCCCTTAATTGGAGACGAGACTATTATAGCCAAGAATCCCTTTGACGAGCCTGGCAAGCCGGAAAATCTTAAAGCCGTCAATTGGGATAAAGATCACATCGATTTGGCCTGGACACCGCCATTAACTGATGGTGGTTCCCCCATAACTGGGTATCTGGTTGAAAAGAAGGATAAGTTTGGTAAATGGGAGAAGACCCTAGAAGTTCCTGCAGATCAGTGCAATGCCACTGTTCCGGACTTAACCGAGGGAGAAGCCTATGAGTTCCGTGTGTCTGCTATCAATGCAGCTGGGCCAGGAGAACCATCAGATGCCACACCCCGGATTACTGCCAAGTCTCGTAACAAACCGCCAATTATAGATCGCACCAACTTGATTGAAGTACGAATAAAAGCTGGACAAGGATTTGTATTTGATTGCAAAGTATCTGGTGAACCCGCGCCGATAACCAAGTGGTTCCTCAAGAATAAAGAAGTAAGCTCAAAGGATAACGTCAAGGTTACTAATGTGGAGTACAACACCAAACTAAAGGTGACTTCTGCAACGAGAGCCGACTCAGGTTTATACACCATCCATGCAGAGAATGCCAATGGTGAAGACAATGCTGAAGTGAAGGTAACTGTCATTGACAAGCCCTCTCCCCCGAATGGACCACTCAAGGTTGATAATATACATGCCAATGGCTGTAGCCTACATTGGAACCCTCCCGATGATGATGGTGGTCAGCCCATTGAAAATTATATTGTTGAAAAACTAGACGAGACATCTGGTCGCTGGGTACCAGCTGGAGAGACAGACGGACCAAACACAACTCTCGATGTAAAAGGTCTAACACCCGGACATAAATATAAATTCAGAGTTCGTGCTAAAAATCGTCAAGGAATCTCAGAGCCCTTGACAACAAGCCAAGCAATTGTGGCTAAAAATCCATATGATGAGCCCACAAAGCCCGGCACTCCGGTCATCAAAGATTTCGACAAAGATTTTGTTGATTTGGATTGGACTAGACCAGAAAGTGATGGGGGCTCACCCATCATCGGTTACATCATTGAGAAGCGTGACAAGTATTCACCGGATTGGGAAAAGTGTGCTGAAGTAAGTGGTGACACCACTACTGGGCATGTTCCCGATCTCATTGAAGGTGTTAAATACGAATTCCGCGTTCGGGCATTGAACAAAGCGGGTCCAGGTGTACCCAGTGATTCCACAGAACCTCACATTGCTAGACCCAAGAATATGCCTCCAAAGATTGATCGTAACTTTATGTTAGATATAAAAATTAAGGCAGGTAATGTGTTTGAATTTGATGTGCCAGTAACGGGTGAACCTTTTCCATCCAAAGAATGGACTCACGAGGATAATATGGTGATTAACACGGATCGTGTAAAAATTACCAACCTTGATGATCGAACTAAACTACGTATATTAGATGCCAAACGTTCAGATACGGGGACTTACACCTTAGTGGCTCGTAATATTAATGGTATCGATAAGCACACAGTTAAGGTTACCATTTTGGATGTACCAAGTACTCCAGAAGGACCATTACGCAATGGTGATATAACCAAAAACTCGATAACCCTACGCTGGCGACCACCCAAAGATGATGGCGGTTCAGAGATTACACATTACGTTGTGGAAAAAATGGATAATGAAGCCATGAGATGGATTCCAGTTGGTGAAAGTGCTGATACTGAAATTCGTGCAGATAATCTAATTGAAAATCATGATTATAGCTTTAGAGTTCGTGCTGTCAACAAACAGGGACAATCCCAGCCTTTGACCACCTCACAACCGATAACTGCCAAAGATCCCTATTCTCATCCCGATAAGCCCGGTACACCACAGCCCATTGATTGGGGTAAAGACTTTGTCGATTTGGAGTGGGCCACACCAAAAAAAGATGGTGGTGCACCTATCACATCCTATATTATTGAAAAACGGCCCAAGTTTGGTCAATGGGAACGAGCTGTTGTCGTTCCCGGTGATGAGTGCAAAGCTCACATCCCAGAATTAACAGACGGTGGTGAATACGAATTCCGCGTAATTGCCGTTAACCGAGCTGGACCAAGTGATCCATCTGATCCATCAAACACGGTTATTTGCAAGCCAAGATTCCTGGCACCATTCTTTGATAAATCTCTGTTGAACGATATCACCGTTCATGCTGGCAAACGATTGGGTTGGACTTTACCAATTGAGGCATCACCAAAGCCATCCATTAAATGGTTATATAATGGTAAGGAACTTGGTTCAAATTCCCGCGGTGAGTCTACATTGTTCCAAAATGAATTAAACTTTGAAATACCGGCTGCATTCCGTAGTGACGAAGGTCGGTATACGTTAATCCTAAAGAATGAACATGGTTCATTTGATGCCTCAGCGCATGCCACCGTATTGGATCGTCCATCAACCCCGAAAGGACCTTTGGATATTACTAAGATTTCCAGGGATGGCTGCCATTTGGCTTGGAATATCCCAGAAGATGATGGTGGCTCACCCATTTTGCATTATATTATTGAAAAAATGGACATGTCGCGAGGAACTTGGTCAGATGCTGGCATGAGCACACATCCTGTACACGACGTCACACGGCTTGTTCATCGCAAAGAGTACTTGTTCCGTGTCAAGGCCGTTAATGCCATTGGGGAATCTGATGCTTTAGAGGCATCCAAGAGTATAATTGCTAAGAACGAGTTTGATGAACCGGATGCCCCAGGTAAACCCAATATAACCGACTGGGGTTGCGATCATGTTGACTTGCAATGGGCTGCACCTAAAAATGACGGTGGAGCTCCACTCACGGAGTATATTATACAGAAAAAAGAAAAGGGTAATCCATATTGGATTAATGTGCTACATGTCCCATCAAATAAGAATGCGGCTACAGTGCCGGAGCTGACCGAAGGGCAAGAGTATGAATTTAGAGTGATTGCAGTTAATCAAGCGGGACAATCGGAGCCATCGGAACCATCCGATATGATAATGGCGAAGGCACGCTATTTGCCTCCAAAGATTATCACACCCCTTCATGAGATACGTATAAAGTGCGGTCTTATTTTCCATACAGATATCCATTTTATTGGTGAACCTGCACCAGAAGCGATTTGGACGCGTAATAATGAACCACTAAAATCAAATGAAAGATCAACCATTACCTCGATTGGTCATCACACTGTAGTCCACACTGTTAATTGCCAACGTTCCGATTCTGGAATATATCACCTACTTTTACGCAATGATTCAGGCATCGATGAAGGCAGCTTCGAACTTATAGTTCTCGATCGTCCCGGCCCTCCCAATGGTCCAATGGAATATGAGGAAATCACAGCCAATTCGGTAACAATATCTTGGAAGCCACCAAAGGATAATGGTGGGTCTGAGATTTCAGCATATGTTATAGAAAAACGTGACCTTACCCATGGCGGTGGTTGGGTTCCAGCTGTAAATTATGTCAATGCCAAATACAACCATGCTGTAGTACCTAGACTTTTAGAGGGAACCAAATATGAATTTAGGGTAATGGCTGAAAATCTACAGGGACGCTCTGATCCACTAACTTCAGATCAACCGGTAATTGCCCAGAACCAATATACAGTACCAGGAACTCCAGGCAAACCTGAGCTAACAGATAGTGACAAGGATCATATATCGATTAAGTGGAAACAGCCTATAAGTAATGGCGGATCACCCATTATTGGCTATGACATCGAACGGCGCGATATGGGCACTGGACGATGGATCAAAATAAATGGTCAGCCAGTCCCTACAACCGAGTATCAAGACGAACGAGTATCACCAAATCATCAATATCAATACAGAATATCTGCGGTTAATGCTGCTGGAAATGGTAAGGCTTCAGAACCATCATCAACCTTTGATGCTCGACCGCTGCGTGAAAAGCCAAGACTATATTTGGATGGATTGGTAGGACGACGTGTCAAGGTGCGTGCCGGTGAACCTGTTAACATCACTATTCCAATTTCGGGTGCTCCTACACCCACTATCGAATGGAAGCGTGGTGATATAAAGGTCGCAGAAAACAAGCGTGTTTCCTACGACACTAACTCTGAAAGGACCATATTCCGTATTGAAGACTCCAATAGAAAAGATGCTGGATCTTATAAAATCTCCGCTAGTAATGAATTCGGCAAGGACTCTGCGGACATTGAAATTATTGTCGTTGACAAACCTTCGATACCAGAGGGACCGTTGAACTATACGAAAACAGCTCCCGATCACATCTCGTTACAATGGAATCCACCTAAAGATGATGGTGGAAGTGAGATAACTGGTTATATAATTGAATTCTCTGAGTTTGGAGTGGACGACTGGAAGCCAGTGCCCGGTTATTGTCCCAAGACTAACTACACAGTCAAGGGTTTAACAGAAGGCAAAAAATATGTGTTCCGTGTGCGAGCAGAAAATATTTATGGCACTTCTGACGCTCTCGAAGGCAGGCCTGTCTTGGCAAAATCGCCCTTCGATCCACCCGGTCCACCATCTCAGCCAACTATTGCTGCATATTCACCAAGCTCTGTCAGCTTGGAATGGCATCCACCTGACTATTCTGGTGGCAAACCCGTTTCCGGTTACATTGTGGAGAGACGTGAACGCGGTGGTGAATGGATAAAGTGCAATACTTATCCAACACCTAATACTAGCTACACCGTTCCAGATTTACGTGAAGGAGCTCGCTATGAGTTCAGGGTAATTGCATTAAACGAAGCCGGTCCCGGTCAACCGTCAAAACCATCGGATACAGTCACCGCAGAGCTTCAACGTTATTGTCCTGATCCACCAGAACCACCTAAGCCTGATCGCATATTTAAAGATAGTGTTACGTTATCATGGCGACCACCGCGCAACGATGGAAAATCCCGAATCAAGGGCTATCACCTCGAAATGCGGGGCAAAAATGATAAGGATTGGAAGCCAATTAATGATACGCTCATAAACTCTACCGTTTATACGGTACCAAATCTAAAGGAAGGGGAGGAATACTCGTTCCGTGTTATTGCCGAAAATGATGTTGGCCGCTCAGAGCCATCAAAGCCCTCACAACCCGTCTCTATTGAGGAGCAACCCAATAAACCTTGCATGGATTTGGGTAATGTTCGTGACATTATATGCCGAGCTGGTGATGATTTTAGTATTCATGTTCCATATGTGGCTTTCCCCAAGCCAAATGCCTTTTGGTATTCCAATGACAGTGTTCTTGATGATGTAGATACTCGTGTTCATCAGCATTTGACCGATGACGCTGCTTCTTTTGTAGTTAAAAACTCGAATCGTTCGGATTCTGGTCAATACCGTTTACAGTTAAAGAATCCATCAGGATTTGATACTGCGACAATTAATGTTAAAGTTTTGGATAGACCAGCGCCGCCAACAAAACTGCGAGCAGACGAATTTGCGGGAGATTCCCTAACACTATATTGGAATCCACCAAAGGATGATGGCGGTTCTCCAATACAAAATTATATAATTGAGAAGAAGGAAGCTCATTCCTCCACATGGACCAAGGTCAGTAGCTTCTGTACAGTACCATTTGTACGAGTGCGTAACCTTGGTATTAACAAGGAGTACGATTTCCGCGTAATAGCTGAAAATAAATATGGACAATCTGATCCAGCCAATACAACAGAGCCTATTCGAGCCCGACATCCATTTGATGTACCCAATGTACCTGGAATACCGCGTGGCATTGACTCAACGGAAGATAGCATAACAATCGCATGGTCAAAACCAAAGCATGATGGTGGTTCACCCATTATGGGCTATATTATCGAAAAGCGCCTGTTGGGCGAGGATAAATGGACAAAGGCTGTGCATTCGTTGTGCCCCGACTTGACCTGCAAGATACCAAATCTAATAGAAAACGCTGAATATGAATTCAGAGTAGCGGCCATTAATGCGGCTGGTCAATCTGGTTACAGTGCAGCCAGTGATCTAATCTTCTGCCGTCGACCACCTCATGCACCAAAGATAACATCTGATTTATCGATACGTGATATGACAGTTATAGCCGGTGAAGAATTCCACATAACCGTACCATATCATGCAAGCCCAAGACCAACCCCATCTTGGCAGTTGAACGGTCTTGATGTAGTACCCGATAAACGGATAAGATTTGATACGGACGATTACGCTTCAGTTTACCATAATACATCTGCAAAGAGAAGTGAAACTGGTTCTTACACCATCACACTGACCAATAGTAAGGGTTCCGATACAGCCTCATGCCATGTGACCGTTGTGGATAGACCGGGACCACCGCAGGGACCATTAAATGCGTATGATATAACCCCGGATACATGCACACTCGCTTGGAAGACTCCGTTAGATGATGGCGGATCACCAATTACAAATTATGTTGTCGAAAAACTTGATGCCAGTGGAACTTGGGTAAAAGTTAGTAGCTTTGTTCGTAACACCCATTACGATGTTATGGGCTTGGAGCCACAACATAAGTATCATTTCCGCGTTAGAGCCGAGAATCAATATGGTTTATCCGATCCCCTTGATATTGCCGAACCTATTGTTGCGAAACATCAATTTACAGTCCCAGATGAACCGGGCCAACCAAAGGTAATAGATTGGGACTCTGGAAACGTCACCCTTATTTGGACACGACCCGCCGGTGATGGTGGCTCTCGTATTCAAGGTTATCAAATTGAATATCGTGATATAGTAAATGATTCATCGTGGAATACCTATGACTACCTTATCAAAGATACCAAATATCAACTGTATAACTTAACCAACGGCTCTGAATATGAGTTCAGAATAAAGGCGAAGAATGCTGCAGGATTTAGCAAGCCCTCACCACCCTCATTGCGCTTTAAGCTGAAAGGCAAATTTAGCGTACCATCGCCACCGGGAACACCGCAAGTCACCAAAGTTGGTAAAAATTATGTTGATTTGAAGTGGGAGAAGCCGTTAAGAGATGGTGGATCTCGTATTACTGGATACATTATTGAGCGAAGAGATATCGGTGGTGCCGTTTGGGTTAAGTGTAATGACTATAATGTCTTAGATACGGAATTTACAGTGATTAATCTGATTGAAATGGGCGATTACGAATTCCGTATATTTGCTGTAAATTCAGCGGGAAGATCGGAGCCGAGCTTATGTACTATGCCCATTAAAGTTTGTGAAGTGATTGGTGGAGAGAAGCCGGAATGGATAACGAGGCTTCACGATCGTGTTGCACCATATGGCAAAGATTTCACCTTGCAATGTGAGGCGTCGGGTAAGCCCCTCCCAACAGCAAGATGGCTTCGAAATGGTAAAGAAATTCAAATGGGCGGAGGGCGTATTACTTGTGACTCCAAGGATGGGCTTTTCCGATTGCACATCTCAAATGTGCAGGCTGGCGATGATGGTGACTATACATGCGAGGCGATCAATTCTCTTGGATTTGTTCATACCTCCGGTTACCTCAAGATCGGGTCTCCACCAATCATCAACCGATGTCCCAGTGAGCTTTTCTTACCCGAAGGCGATAATGGTAAGATCAAAGTCTACTATTCTGGCGATCAGCCATTAACTGTGATATTAAAACGTAACAACGAAGTGGTTGCGAAGTCGGATAGCAGTGATGATAGCCACATTAAGTTAACCGTATTTGATGACTACGTGGCCATATTTCTACGTGATATTGTCAAGAGCGATGTGGGTCAATATCAAATTGAATTTACTAATGATTCGGGTAGTGCCATTGGTCAATTTGAGATGCACATCACAGGTTTACCTTCAGCACCGGTCGGACCAATGGGAATCTCTCACATTGACAAACATTCATGTACTTTGGCCTGGCGTCCACCATCCTATGATGGTGGCCTTAAGGTTACTCACTATGTTGTAGAACGTAAGGATGTTTCCTCACCACATTGGATCACGGTGTCTAGTACCTGCAAAGATACCTCGTTTAATGTCCAAGGCCTTCTCGAAAATCAGGAATACATTTTCCGTGTTATGGCCGTTAATGAAAACGGAATGGGCCCTCCCCTTGAGGGCTTGAATCCGATACGAGCCAAGGCCCCAATTGACCCACCTTCGCCACCAGGCATTCCCCAGATCCTTGAGATTGGGGGTGATTTTGTGCATTTGGAATGGAGTAAGCCGGAATCGGATGGCGGTGCTCACATTCAAGGGTATTGGGTTGAGAAACGTGAAATTGGCAGTGATACATGGCAGCGTGTCAACGCTACCATCTGTGCTGCTCCTCAACTAAACTGCTCCAATCTGATCGAAGGTCGTCAATATGAGTTCCGTATATTTGCTCAGAATGTTGCAGGCCTATCGAAGCATTCATCCGCTTCGCAGGCTATTAAAATAATAGATCCAAAGGCTGCGTCGCCTCCATTGATTGTGACACCGTTACGCGATGCCAATTGCATTCAAAATCATAATGCCCAATTCACTTGTACTATTACGGGTGTTCCAAGGCCAACTATTACCTGGTATAAGGGTGCACGTGAGATAAGCACTGGGGCAAGATATCACATATACGCAGAAGGCGATAATTATTTCCTAAATATCAATGACGTATTTGGTGAAGATGCCGATGAATATGTCTGTCGTGCCGTTAACAAAGCGGGCGCAAAATCAACTAGAGCTGCATTAGCTATTATGAGTGAGTATTTATTATTTCTTATATACATATCGTAAATAATACGAAAAAATCTTTATTCTACAGCCGCTCCCAAACTAAACGTTCCACCGCGATTCAGAGATACCGCCTACTTCGACAAGGGAGAAAATGTTATAATCAAAATACCATTCACTGGATATCCCAAACCACGCATTCACTGGGTTAGGGAAGGTGAGAAAATTGAGTCTGGTGGACATTACCATGTCGAAGTAAAGGAGAGACATGCGGTACTAACAATTCGAGATGGATCCCGATTGGACTCGGGACCATATAGAATAACAGCGGAAAATGAGCTTGGCTCAGATACAGCGATAGTCCAAGTGCAAATAAGCGATCGCCCCGACCCGCCACGTTTCCTCACTATCGAAAGTATTGGCACTGATTCGCTGTCTCTGAACTGGAAAGCTCCGGTCTGGGATGGTGGAAGCGACATCACAAATTACTATGTAGAGCGTCGTGAGCATCCCCTGTCCTCGTGGATTCGTGTGGGTAATACGCGATTTACCTCAATGGCCGTCAGTGGTCTGACGCCTGGTAAAGAATACGATTTCCGCATCTATGCTGATAATGTTTATGGACGTTCAGAGCCATCCGAGCCGAGTACTCTTATTAAGACGAAAGAATCAATTAAGAAGAAGCCGACGGAACGTAAATACGATATCGATGCGAATGGCAAAAGGGTGCGCGGTAAAGCCGATGGACCTATTAAAGACTACGATTCGTATGTCTTTGATATCTACTCGAAATTTGTACCGCAGCCAGTTGAAATATCGCAACAAAGTGTCTATGATAAGTACGATATATTGGAGGAGATCGGAACTGGTGCCTTTGGTGTGGTGCATCGCTGTCGCGAGCGTAGTACTGGAAATATATTTGCTGCCAAGTTCATTCCAGTATCACATGCTGTTGAAAAGGATCTGATTCGTAGAGAAATCGATGTTATGAATCAGTTGCACCATCAAAAGTTAATTAACCTGCATGATGCCTTCGAGGATGATGATGAAATGGTTCTCATATTGGAATTGTAAGCTTATTAATTAGAAACATATTCTTCCCAAAATATTAACTGTTCCTTATTTTCTCTTTGTAAATAGTTTATCTGGTGGTGAACTATTTGAACGTATTACCACCGAAGGTTATGTGATGACGGAAGCTGAGGTTATTAATTACATGAGGCAAATATGCGAGGGTATTCGACATATGCATGAAAAGAACATTATACATTTGGACATTAAGCCGGAGAATATCATGTGCCAAACTAGATTAAGCACGAATGTCAAGCTTATTGACTTTGGCTTGGCCACTAGGCTAGATCCAAATGAAGTGGTAAAAATAACCACAGGCACTGCAGAGTTTGCTGCTCCGGAAATTGTAAACCGAGAGCCCGTTGGATTCTACACAGATATGTGGGCAACCGGTGTATTGGCTTATGTTTTGTAAGTTTTTATTATTATTAACTAGTATAGTGTAGCTATAAAAATTGTTTTCTTATTTATAGACTAAGCGGCCTGTCACCATTTGCCGGCGATAATGATGTTCAAACACTTAAGAACGTCAAGGCCTGCGATTGGGACTTTGATATACAATCATTCAAATATATTTCTGAAGAAGGCAAAGATTTTATCCGCAAACTTTTGGTGGCTAATAAGGAGAAGCGTATGACGGCACACGAATGCCTGTTGCATCCATGGTTAACCGGAGATCATAGTGGTAGCACTCAAGCTCTTAACCGTGATCGTTATTTGGCGTATCGCGAAAAGTTGCGAAAGAAATATGAAGACTTTGGGAAATATTTATTGCCAATTGGACGGATCTCCGAATACTCTTCTCTGCGTAAATTACTAATGGAAAAATATAAGATTCATGATACTGTTATTGATCGAAGGCAAGCGGCGCCACGATTTGTAATTCGCCCATCATCCCAATTCTGTTATGAGGGACAAAGCGTCAAGTTTTATTGTCGATGCATTGCCATAGCCACGCCGACGATTACCTGGTCCCACAATAATATTGAACTGCGACAGAGTGTTAAATTCATGAAGCGCTATACTGGCGATGATTATTACTTTATCATCAATCGTGTAAAGTTAGACGATCGCGGTGAATATATAATACGTGCAGAGAATCATTATGGTTCGAGGGAAGAAGTTGTCTTCCTTAACGTTCAACCATTGCCAAAAGAATTGCCCAAGTTCCGTACGGAATCAACGCCAGTTCGCCGACGTGAGCCTTTGCCATATACATTCTGGCAGGAAGAATCCGAATCGGCACCCAGTTTTACATTCCTATTGCGGCCACGTGTGATGCAAGCCCGCGACACCTGTAAACTTTTATGTTGTCTTAGTGGAAAGCCTGTACCCACTGTTAAGTGGTACAAGGATGGTCGTGAGCTTAGCAAATACGAGTATGCTATGACCCATTCAGATGGTGTCGTCACAATGGAAATCATTGATTGCAAGCCATCCGATTCTGGCAAATACATTTGCAAGGCTACTAACTGCCATGGAACGGATGAAACGGAATGCGTTGTAATTGTTGAAGGTAAACAGCTATGAATTGTTTTTTCAAGGGAATCAAAAATCCCTATTATTTTTTATATTATAAACCTTTTACAGCAACGTGTTTTATTTAATATACGGCTTTAAATCCATTTTAGGTTGTGTAATAATTTAGCAGGAAAAAGAGATCTAATGTGACCCACTATTGCATACTTATTTTTGGTTTTAGAAGAAGTTCTAGCTCAGTATTAAATATTTTTTACACTTTTTTTTTGTCAATTACACAAAAATACAAACAAAAAACCTAATGAGTGACCCTTTTTAATGGTATTTTAATAATTTCATTTAAAAATAATTGTATTCTAAATGTAAAAATTAAACTATTTCCCAGGAGAATGGGTTACGCCTGAGCAGTCCCAACTTGCCCACAATTTTCTATATTCAGGAGGTAAATTATAAATTAACAAACATTAAAAATAAATCAAATTAAACACTTTTTCTTGTCCCTCCCTGGCATGCACCTATAATACCTAAATTAAATATAATATAATAATATAATAGACGAATTCAAGTAAACAGCACTTTCTGTAACATTAATTAGGTCGTTTTATATTCTAAATATTTTAGATTGTGGGGATTGGTAATAACCGATTAGATATTTTAACAAATCCAAACATTACAATTAATTTTCCCTTTGAAACGATACATTCTTTGAACGGTGTACATAATTGTATTAAATATATAATATTATATAAAGTTATATATAAATAAAATAAGTGTTACTAATCTTAAAAACAAAAAAACAATAAAAACTTCCTACTAATATTTAATCAAACCAACAAGTGCGATTTATGATATATATACAAAATTATAATAATATTTTTAATAGACCGGAAGTACATAGAGCAACCAATAAAGCCAGCTCCACCACCAATAATAACATCTCGGCAATTCACTTCAACTTCTGAAGCGAAGGCAAGTGCTATTCTTATTATTTTGTATTGGTTTATAATTTAATTGACATCTTTTTAGGCCAACAAAAAAGACGAAGCTTTAGCCGCGCCAAATAGCATTTCTAGCAAAAAGAAGTATGCCTCGAATAGTTTACAGACCCCTGGTAGCCCGACGAGGTCACGTAGTGCTACCAAAGAACTGATACGTAAGTAATTTTAAAAAAGTTCTACAATAAACATTAAAAACATATTTTATATACATATATAACATTTAAATTATATATTTTGATACAATTCCCATGCCTTGAAGTAGATGCAAATATATTGAAAAAAATCTAAGTTTTTTATACATTTTCCGTTACGTGATTATAGTAATTACTACAATTACAGTTTAAAACTGACAGTTTTACATCTCTCCTCTGCTTTTGATATTTTATTCAGATTTTCAGAAAATTAAAAGTAAAATAGTAAAATAATTCAAAATTTGGATTTATTTATGTATCAAAGTATATGAAAATATGTTTCAATAGGCGATAAAAATAAGTACGGGTTATAATATAAGCTATGGTTTTCTGTTATTTTATTCCGTAGTTCCTCCGGATGACTCATTGATGTGCAAGCCAGAGTTTACTAAATCCCTTCACGATTTAACTATTCGTGATGGCGAACAATTGGTACTTACATGCCAGGTTAAGGGCGATCCAGAGCCACAAATAACCTGGTCCAAGAACGGAAAATCAATCTCTTCATCGGATATTATGGATTTAAAATATAAAAACGGTACCGCAACCTTAACCATCAATGAGGTATTCCCAGAAGATGAGGGAGTCTTTACTTGTACGGCCACAAATTCGATTTGCGCTGTGGAAACTAAATGCAAATTAACAATAAAGCGTATGTATTTTAATATCAAGTCAAGTTTCAATTAAAATTCACGTTAAGCAACGCTATCTAAGATTAATAATTTAATCGATTCAATTTTCCTTTATTTGAATATATTTGTAGCTCTCGATAAGAACACAACAAAACGACATGTGATCGCTAATGACAAGGCACCAAAGATAGTTAGTCACTTGGAGTCGCGCTTTGTTAACGACGGCGATGCCGTAACATTGGCTTGCCGCATAATTGGAGCCGAGCACTTCGATGTTGTTTGGTTGCATAATAACAAGGAAATTAAGCCTAGCAAAGACTTCCAATATACAAATGAAGCGAATATATATCGCTTGCAAATTGCCGAAATTTTCCCGGAAGACGGTGGCACTTATACTTGTGAAGCCTTCAACGACGTTGGTGAATCCTTCAGCACCTGCACCATTAATGTATCTGTGCCCGGAGATGAGCCCAAGTACCCAGTGTTCGTAAAGTTCCCCACATCGGTTTCGGTATTGGAAACAGAAAGTACCACATTTGAATGTGAATTAGACTCTGAACTTCTTAATTTGGTGTGGGTTAAGGACGGGAAGCCAATAGACGAAACACTTTCGCGATACTCATTTACCAAGGATAGCAACCGGTATTGTTTTACAGTTGCCAAGTGTAATTTGGATGATGTTGGCCAATACCAAGCAAAGGCTGTGGCCAAAAAGGGAGAAAGTATATGCGCCTTCTCACTGAACGTACACAATGCAGAATCGTAAGCATACATATATGGCTTAGGAATATGCCCAGAAAATTTAGACTGCTCATCGAAAAGTCTCGCTATAATCACATTATGCATTTCAAACCATCATCCTTCCTGCAATATCAACAATTCATAATTTCACGTATTATATGTAGAAATACTATTAATTTAATATATAATCAACAAATGTAAATTCACATTTTTATATAACTGGCAAGAAGAAACTCACTCACAGATCCTTCTACCATCGAAAATTATATGTATTCTCAGTGCTTGGATGACTTCTGGCATCCTCAAAATTAAGATCTTTAAGCTTTAGCCATTCAAGTATTTGAGAAATAGAAGATCTGTTGTATAACGAACGAATTATAAATAAAGACAAAAATGTGAAAACGGCAGTAATTGACAAAAAAAAAACAATTTTATTATAAAAAAAAAACGAAAATACAGTACACTAATAATAATAAAACCAAACGCGTATTTTTATTTTTGGGTAAGACCAGGTACATTTAACACAATATTACAAACAAATTTTAGAAAAAACGAGGGTGTTGGTATGTTTCCTTATCTTATGTGCAGGAATTTTCCACTGCACGATATTCCTTATCTTCAAGGAAATGCTACGTGACCACTAGCACCTTTATTTAAGGGATGAAACCCACGCAGGAGTTCGTAGTATATTCAAATGTTTGATATTACATTGCTGCAGCGGTTCACTAGCTGTACATAAATTTCTTATCTATATACAAAAATATTAGTTGCAAGATTATAAATATCAAATGAATATAATAAATAAATACAGTCCACTACTTTTATAATGTATGTACATCTGTTATGTTATGTACATCTACATTTAAAATTGGTTACATTATAAAAGTAGTGGACTGTATTTATTTATTATATTCATTTGATATTATTTAACTTGCAACTAATATTTTTGTACCACCCGTAGTTTCTGGGCTTTTTATATATTTATTTTATTTGTTTACAATTTGGTTTATTATTATTATTTTAATTAATTTTTCTTAATTTAACAATTTGTATTTATCTTAAACTTTTAGTATACTACTAGGTATCGCTAGGGCTAGCAATTGTCGTTGTACCTTTATTTTCCTCGCAAAATTAATAATTAATACAATTATGATAATAATTGCCAATATCAAAGATGTATGGCCAGTAATGTAATGAAAATCCAATTCATTAATTTTAGCTTATGAGCTTTTAAATCTTTTATTCCATTTAACAAGTTATTAATTTCTACTGTGTGGTTTATCATTGGTGTACCTAACTGATTCCAAAAAATTTTTGGTATCTCATTAATCTCACCTATATATGACAATGAGCCACTAATATATCATTATCTGTCCGTGCAGTACAATCAGACCTAATTGTTAAAATTCCTTGTTTAGGCAACTCGGCTATCTCTAACTTGGAATTTTCGCATTAAACGCTGGCCTTTGTGTTGCTCTGTACTTTAAACAGCCAACTGCTTCGTATATCTAATTCAAACCAGTACGACTTATCCTGAATAGTTGATTTGAACCTACAATTTGAAACTATAGTTGGTTTAAGAGGCGTTATCTCACAACTGTTATCGTTGGCACTTCTCCAAGGCCCTTCACAAACTCGTTTATTTGTTTGCCACCTTTGGCATTTATTAAGTGTGGATTCTGCCATTAGATGATTAGCATCTATTTCAAAATTATAGACTAAATATTGGGACTCGATATGAACCATAATTAAACGCTCGTCAATTTTAATCGGTACTGGAACGATCCAATAAGAAACTGAAGCAGGCCTTCCAAACAAAGGTATTTTTGCATTAATAATTAATTATTAATTTCCTATCCACGAAAAGGCATCTAGCTGTTAGTAACGTATATACCTTCTTTAATTCAGTGCCTGTCCTTTTTCAAGGCAATACTAAAGTTTCGGACAAAAAATTTAATTAATTTCGGAAATCTCAATCTTTAACTGGCTAGGATGTAACATGTTAGTATTAAGCCGCCCATGATTGATGTCAATTTGATTATGATTCCAGATTGTATTTTTTCACAATCATCTATTACATTGCTTAACTGCTTGGCGATCATGAAGAAATTGGTTGATTCCTTGTACACTCTTAACATGCCCATTTGTTATTGGTTTATCAAAATAATTTTTTGATCTACTCTTACTAATATTAATCACAAAAGAATTTACTTGTTCAACCTTTTGATTGAATTGATCATTAATGTGAAGCATGCTGTGCTGTTTTTTTCTATATGAGTGTTTTAAACATTTAAAACACAATTTGGCCTTTTTAATTTTTTCCATTGCTTCTGATGGATTTGAATTTCTAAATGTGTGGCATTGTACCACTGCACATTGGGCAAAATGCCCGAAATTTTAGCATAAACTACAATTTTAAAGGTAAAGCATTGAAATTTGGCACAAGTATGTAAAATATTATTATAGAATTTCGGTTTTTTTTAGTCCACGCCTTTAGTCTATCCGCCCATATTACCGTAGCCGTGTGTGCGTCGCTCTGTATGGGATAGCCACCAAAACTATTTCTAATTGAGCTAAACTCTTGAAACATGGCACAACATTGTTTTATTTTTATTGTAAAATAATAAATTAAAATTAATCCGATCGGACTACTATGTATATCATATAGCTGCCATAGGAACAATCGTAAATTTGGAGAAAAAAATTATAACTTTGGCAATTTACAATATATGTTCATATAAATTGAAATACGGCCATCTTGTATTATTTCGGTTTTAATTTGATTAAGATCAGACTACTATATCATATAGCTGCCATAGGAACAATCGGAAAATTTTGGGAAAAAATTATAACTTTGTCAATTTTCAATGTCATTTTTTTCGAAAAGGGGCAAAAAGGGGCAAAAGATATTATTAACACCGTAATCTATACACTTCTACGCAAAACATAGCAGTTTTAGTACCGAGGACCCAAAAAGTTATACTCCACGGAAGACAATCAAATATGTTAGATTTTAGCTGCAAAAACATATCAACAACATTGTACAATACACGACAAAAGACACAGAACATATAAAAACTAAAATAAACCATTTAATATAAATACCTCTACCATTCTTTTCCATATTTGCAAATTGTTTTAACTTTAACAGAACAGCCACAATTATCTCTTAAAATGATTCAATTTTCACGGTTGCACTCCGATCAGTTAAGCTTGCATTTAATCAGCTGACTTTGTTAGCGCGCCACTTTTAAACCGTGTGACGTTCAGTCGTGCCTCATGTAGTCAGGGCTGGCCAGAGTCGTCCAGGACATTTGTTTGTTTCAGGACAGTGGTGCTAGAAAGGATTCCCCGACCCGGGTCCCAGTGAGAACGCGTAGAGTTTTTACCTTAACTAGGCTTATATACGAAACGGTTTATTTATAGTAGAAACGGTTATACAGTAGACGAATGATATTGCGGCGGCGGACGGCTCGAACGGTCGGTCCACGTAGGGCTTCCCTCGTCTGACGTCCGGTTTCCGTGGGCGGGCGTCTCGCGTCTGTGGGCGTGGTCTGTCGCGTCTGGCC
>VNJV01020154.1:0-55655 GCA_008042635.1 Drosophila nikananu | reverse complement strand
TGCAGTTTTCTCCATTTTTATCCGATTTCGGAATATACTTTTTGATTGTTTTCTCTGAAAATGCTAATATGGTACATATTTAGTTTTTTAAAAACAAAAAAAAATAATTTTAAGCAAAAAAAAAACAAAATTTTTTTTTATAATTCAAATTTCCTCTTTTTGACCAATTTTCAATCATTTAGGCACTTTTTGTTCAAAATAATTAATTAATTTTACATCATTAAATATTTTTGAAGAATATTAAATCATTATACATTCATTTCAAGTCATTAAGAGTCCTTACAAAGTCAGGAATTGAAAAACAAGCCGTCAATACAGGAAAATATGAATGCCCGCCATACAATTTCGTACTGCGCTTGTAGCAGAATTTTCTCTGAGACGCGCGCTTTTTACGCTGAGTTCAAAGTATCTTTTGCTTTGGAATTTCTTGGGGGCAGATTGGGGCAGCCGATCTCTTTTGAATATGATAAAGAACATATTCAGGAACAACACCTCATACGCCAAACCCATAAGTCGGCGTAAGTTCATATTTTTATTTTCCATCAAAGTTGAAAAATAGGTCCAAAATTAGTACTTTAGTAAAACAGGTGTGCCTGCACGTGCAACAAATATTATAATTTCATTCTACCTTGGTTTTACCGGGATTTGATGACCCTTTCGATAGACACCATAACCATGCCGGTCGGTTACATATTTTACCTAAAAATCGACCTCAAAGTCTGAATTTTTCTAAAAAACGACATGTTTTTTTTGCAACCCAAAAAAGGTTCAACTTTTAACACGTGTAACTTTTAAGATACTGAACCGATTTGAATAATTTTTTGGATTCATCCTTGTTGAACTATTACCTGTCGAATGCAATAACAAATTTCACGATCCGTTGTCATCAAAAAGTTGATTTTTGCAACGTATCTGTATCTTTCCGTCAACTGTGCGCCGCAGGAGGAGACTCCGCGATGACAGCTCAATAACTGGAGTGTGAAGGAATTTTTTTCTTCTCTCAGGACGCAGCATGAACTTCGAAATGGTCCTGGCATTGGGATGCCTGCTGCTTAACATATTAGCACCAGGACATCAGGGGATAGAGGACAGCTGAAAGTGTCAACAGTTTTTGCCAAAAACGCTGTCGGCGGCGAGTTGTGAGCCCGAAAATCGGTTCCCAAAGCCAGCGTGAAATCTGTACTAAAGTTGGCAGCAGGATGCCGCCGTTGCTTCGCAGGATGCCCAGCTGTTGGCAACATTTTTTATATGTCTAAATATATATATTTTTTTATTCCATTCGCCATGCTTTTTCGATATTTTGCCGGAGTTTCTTTTCCGCCAAATGGGATTAAATTGAGCCGCGAGAGGAGTGCAGCCTTAAGACTTTGCTTCCGTTTTCCGGCTATTGTGCGTCGGCTGCTGCTGCTCCTGGCTGCTAATCTTTTTGGCTCACATCTTGGCCAGCTGCTTCGGCTGCTGCTGCTCCTCACCGTTTGCCTTTTGTGGCTTGACCATTTCGCTTTGTTCGTAGCAACTTCAATGCCCGACCGACTCACGTCCTTTGTCCTTATTGTCCGTTCATTTGCTTAAACGCATCTTATCCTGTTAAAATGTGCACCGCTTCGGCCTTCCCTTTTCCCTGGAAAATTGATCTTTTTTGCAAATTTCCTTCTTGGCTGCCGGTCTTTTGCTCTTTTCAGGGGGCACTCTCTCGAGTGCGCACTAATTGAGATTTTCCTGCTTTTTAAAATGTGCCTTTTCTTTTTCTTTTCCTCTTGGTAATGCAATACACGAGTTCCGCTTTCAAGTCGACGACAATTGTTCTTTTTTCTGGTGATTTGAAATCCTGAATTGTATGGTATTTTTTGGTTAATCCTTGAAATATATATATTTTGCTTAAGAAAGTTATATTTTCTTCTTTTCCAGCTAACCTTAATTTTTCATATATTTTATATAAATTTTATCTAAACGCTTTACTAAGTTAGTATATAATTACCTTTTGCTTTCAATTATTTGCCCCATTTGTACAGAATTAATAAATGACAATAAACCAGCTCATTGACAATAATTCCACACCTGAGGAAGTCACCAACGAAGCGTTAAAAAATACAACAATTTAGATAGAAAATAGCTGATCAGACCATAACATTATTGTTCGGCCAATTAAAGATTCTAAAAGCCATAAAATTATTATTATTTAGATCTTTCCTCTTGTTTAATTCCGAATCCAATTCGAGTTCCATGTTTCCATGGCACACGCAGCGCATTCATAACAATATTTCATCAAAAATTCAAAGCGTCCCCTAATCGAGCCCCGAAAAAACACGATTATTAATTAAAATTCCCAAATCAAAATCAAATTACGAGTAAAACACAATAAAAAACAAGAAACATGAATAAATTCCCCCAGCAGAAACGTATATATATTTTTTTTTCTTTTGTCGAAGAGGAGAATGTTTTGGGGGAAATCGCGTTGGCAGCCTGTCGCCAGCGGCTTCCGTCGCCCAACTTCTAGGAATTTCTGTAGCGGGAAAATGTGCTCGGAAAATGCATATATTATAACCAAATTAAATTATGCATAATTTCCCCGCTGTTCCTGTTGCCTGCATTTAAACCAAAGTAGCCCCAGACCCATAAAACTGTCATAAGGCGCTGCCAACGAAATCGAGAGGAGGAGGCGGCAAGGAATCTGGAATCGTGCTCCTTGGGGGGGACGGGGACACACATATGCGAGGAAGACTTTTCTGGATATTTAATTAGGAGAGAGGGGTAAGTCAACAATAGAATGCATATGATTTTAGGAGAGATAGACTGAAGAAAATTACTTGAAAAGAAAACAAATATAGGAACTATTTTGAACTATTCGATTTCACTATAATTTCTGAAATTTAGTCTTTAGGATAAGTGAATTTGAATGTCATTAATAAACTGAAACTCTTTATAACATATTTCCTGCTATATGAATTTTGAAATAGTATTGTATGTACGTTATACACTAAACGATGTTTAAAGTTATATGACCCCAAATTTCCTAACGTTTCTGCACAGTGTAATAAATAATTTCCATAAATATAAAAGGTTTTTGTGCTCAATTAGCGTATAAC
Organism: Drosophila nikananu; assembly: GCA_008042635.1. Taxonomy (NCBI): domain Eukaryota; kingdom Metazoa; phylum Arthropoda; class Insecta; order Diptera; family Drosophilidae; genus Drosophila; species Drosophila nikananu. The sequence continues at coordinate 52,569 of VNJV01020154.1, read as the reverse complement.
ATTGTCATAACCATCCGTCCGCCGCCCTAGCCACGGGTCGGGATCCAATCCCAATCCCTTACTGAATCCCAATGTGCGTCCTCCGATCAACAGGTAAAAACTGTTTTGATATGCGGCAGAAGGACCAGCGGGCCTGAGCGGGAATAATGCTCATTTTCATTCGTTTTCGTTGGAAAATTATGTTAGTGCCCGCGGCATAGTTTTCCCCATTTTCCATATTTACCTCCGGTTGGTGCGCGTGGCGGGATTTAAATTATGATGACGCCAAGGCGCCTCCACGACCTGAGCTCTCGCCTGCCCCCGGTGGGTCCTCATTTCAAGCCCGTTTTCATTTTGAATTTTAAATGCACTTGAAGAAATCTTTAATTAATATATATAATTCATTAAAAATTCAACTTAGAGAGTCATGAATATTATTGAATATTAATTAATGCCATGCATTACAGAAATGGTGGCTGTAATACATTTTAAACAAGCCTAGTCTAATGCAGGAAATGTTTGAACAAATAATTAATAACTACGCTAAAGGTGTATTTGAAAATAATCCTTAAGTTATACTTAACTTAAAATGAAGCTCCATTAAACATGTACTATATAATATAATAATTTCTACATATTTCTCCTAGTGCTTTGTGTGCAGGGAACAGGAAAGGATAACAAGGTGGGCCGGCGCTTCCACGGAACTATAAATTTTCCAGCTCATGATTACGCCGGTGGAAATAATAATTGGTCAGGAGCTGCAGCGGGGAGCAGCTGCCCGGTAATCTTATCAAATATTTGACAATAACCCAATTAGTAACCACCTACAGGAGGATCGAGCCGCCAGGAAAAAGGACCACATTCGAAAGACAAACAAACATTGCGCAAAAAAGGCTCGTTTTTTTCGAGAAATGCTACCAGGGAAGCTGACAGGGAGTAAGACATCAGTCGATATGGAGACGCAGCTGCAAAACGGGGACAAAGATGTCAGGTCGGAGTCAAAAGATGCTCGCGTCAACCATAAAACTAGCCGACCTGGACAAAGCGATAAGGCAGGGGACAGGACCTCCGCAGGAGGGACATCTTTTAGCAGGATTCCAGGCAGTCAGGCAGCCCGGCAGGCCTCTAATTTGTGAAACTTGCCTCCAGTTTAGAAGACGCAACGGGCAGTCCCATAACATAAAAGAGCATTCCCTCCTACTTGCCATGACATTTGAGATTTTGCAGTCGATGATTTTCAATGCTGGACATTGTCAGCTCCGAATTCTATAGATTCTCGATCCCCGATGCGTGTCCGTGTGTCGTGTGGATGGAAAAAGCGCAATTGAAAAGCCACAAAGGGAGCCGAAAATTTGCCATAATCATGACATTTTGTACGTCTTTGTCTTTGTCTTCGGCTGCAGTCTCTTTTGCTGCCAAAAGGATCTTTTATCTCTCTCTCTGTAACGATATAATCGCTGTAATGTTGCATCTTTATAGGAGTTTGGGCTGATATTGGAGACAGTATGGATGATGACTCTGTTGTTGATATTGTTCGAGGGGGAAAATTGTCCTTTTGATATCTTTTTTAGGAAGAAATTGGAAGGACATAGATTTTTAGCTTGACATTAATCTGTAAGCCCTTTGTATTTTAGAATTTCTTTAAAGTCATTATCCGGCTTATAAGGAATTACTTACTATATTTAATATTAAAGTAAAACAGGAAGTTTGCTGTTTGTTATAAGGCAAATATTTATAGAGTTCTCTAGAAGGTTTTAGTATTAAATGAGCATTACAAATATGGCATTCTTAAGTCTTAAAAAATATAAATTATTTACCTTAAGAAAACTTAAAGTAAAACTGTCTAAACAACCCAAGAAACTACTCCTATTTAGCCCCCACAATTAATCCAATCAACCCCAAAACTACTACTAGTACGGGCTCCCCTAAATATTCCAACAATCCCTGCTAACCACTCCGGATCCAAAGCAGACCCAATTAAAATTAATTTTATTCAATTCCGAAATCAAGTCCCAGCAGTGTCTTTTCAATTTTCTTGCATTTCTTTTGTTCGCTCTCGCTTAAGGAACGATTATTTAATCTGGAGCTATTAATGCTGGGGGGGTCGAAGGGGAGAACAGTCCCCAGTTGGCCGTATCCTTGGGTTTCGTGTTGTGCCCAGAATGCGAATCCAGTTAGTCAATGCTTATTGATGTTTAGTTGCCGCTGCTGCCGAGCTGCTGTGGTATTATTTCACTTGCGTTTCCGCTTTTAGCTGTGTTTACTTTTACGCTTTGCCCCAGACAAAAGCCCCCCAAAGATCCCCAATTCACCAACCTCATCCGTATCCCCATCGCCTGGCCAAAATCCTCCCTCCAATAAACCGAACAAGCCGCACTATGTTTTGGCATTTGGGTTGCTTGTTTTGCCCGATGTCTTTTGCCTTTTTGTTTTTTTTTTTCCTTTGCTTTGCCTTGCCTCGTTTGCTTTCGTTTTTCGCCTGGCTCCTGCGAATCCCTTGACAATGCAATAAATTGCGCAAAAATTGGAAAAATAGAATTTTAGCCGCACCACCATTTCCAATAACACAACAAAAACAGGGAAGATTCACTAACAGGCACAGGAGGTACTAGAAATTAAATACAAACATAATTTTAAGAATTTAAACATTAATAAGAAGTGTGTTGTAGAAAAAATTTGAGCTAAAATATTCTTGGATTTAAAAAGGGAGTAGGAAACCTCTTTTAATAATAATTTATATAATTTAGAAAAGTATATTACAATCGTTTTGTTATTTACGTTTTGTATTTTACGTGTCAAAATGCTAAAAAAAATTGAATAATATTTTAAGACTAATTGATACAATTTTAAATAATTTCATAAATCTTTTCTGTCAAGTCAAGAATTAAAAGATGTAATATTTTAGGGATAATCAAACATTTTACTAAGATCCTCCCTAAAATATTTTTATTTGAGCATATAAAATTAAGAAAATAAAAATAATTCATTAATTATTTAAATTAATTAATTATAATAATTATTATTTAAAATAATTCATGAATTATTTTATTGTACTTTGTTCTAATTTAGTCTTCAAGATATATATATATCTTTTTGTTTGGTTAAAATACAAATTAAGTAATAGGTAATTTAAATTGAGGATTTTGTACCCCAGCATATTATTCTAAATTTAAATTATTTAAGCATTAAATGAACCTAAAAAACAGTACTTAAATGATAAAGGATACAAGTAAGCTTTTCAATATGAATAATTTGTATTTATTATTTGTTAATTTATCCAAATACGTCCTATGACGTAAGACTGTACATGTAAAGGAAAAGCTCCTCTGGCTTTCACGCAATATATCCACCTCTGGTCCCCTTCCTTCCCTTCCCTGCCACCCACCTCCTCCCTCCCCTGCGGAAATCAAGTGCTAAGCTTCCCACAACGCAATCAATTGATTTCTATTGTTTTGTTAAAATGTCGTGCCGGGTATCCCCCCAACTATACCTCCCGGAAAATTCCCCGCCCGCCTCCAATATTTCTGTTCTATTTGAGCTTTCATTTGTTGTCGTTTGCTCTGCGCCCCCCCTTGCTGTGGCATTTTTATAAATTGCTTTGTTGTGGTCTTTATTGAAATTTTTGAGGTTACTTTTGTGATTGTTGCTCCCATTTCGATATACAAAAAACAGCGAGAGTATATGCAGCAGCAACAAAAACAACTCCTAAATAAAACTGTCCATTATTTTTGTTTATTTGTTGATTTTACTTTTGGCGTCCGTCGTACATTTTGCATTTTCCCAACTCACTCTGTAAATTTTTATTCTTTTTTTGGGATCCACATTCTATTTTTTTTTGTTTTGCCGAAATATTCATGAGTTACGTTTTTGGGTTGTAAATGAAAAACGTTCTTTGGGGATTTATGGTAGCGACTTTTTGCACGGCGTTACTTTTCAATGGCTTGATAATTTATAGTTTCGGATATTCCCCTAAAAGGTTTCTTTATTTTTATTCAAATTTTTTGTTCCTTTGGCTTTATTTTTTTTTGTGGCGAATCGAAACATCGAATCTGTTTGTAAAATGTTGCGAATATTTTTTATGGGTGGCATTTAACAGGACATAAATGGCCACGGGGACAATAAATGGAAATTCGCTTTGAGCGAAACGAAATCCATGGAGATTTTACTATGAAACTGTTGACTGTATTTTTTGTTGAACTTAACCAAATTATTGATACATAACTGGGATTGCAATTGGGTATTAAATCGGGGAATTAAATCAATTAGGGAAAAGAAACTGTCGGGTATGTTTTTACTTTTATTTTTTAACTTTGTGTGAATGCAAAGTCGGTTTTATTCAATTGGGATTGGTATTGCACTTTTAATTATATTTAATAAAAAAATTGTTGTATTTTCTGGTATGAAAAATATATTTTTGAGAAGCTAAAAAATTTAATTAAATCTGAACCAGTTTTAACGATGTTTTCTAAGCGGTTTTTAATCGAATTAAAAGCATTTTTAGAGTTCAACAAGTTAGCCAAGCACAAAATTGTTTTATCTATAAAAAATAAATTAAAGTTTTACTCATTTTTAAATTTATTTAATTTATCATTTTGTTAAAATACCTTAAATATTTGGTTTTCGTTAAAGTTTTCCCCGCTTTTGTACTTTTTAGTTAAGTTTACCCCTTAAAACCAGGACTGTTAAATATTTCAGCCCGCATCACCTGTTAAAAATATTCATTTAACCCGAAAACCTATTCACAGACTCCTATCCTATTAAACACAGCTGTCTTAGCATAAATGAGTCAGATCTGACTCACTGAGGCTATAAGACACAAACCGAACCATAAACTATCCACCAGAAGATGTCAGGCCACAGATTTCTATCTCGGGCAAACCCTAAAATCCATTAGATTTCTTTTGACAGGCTCGCGTTTATTAATAAAAATAAATTTTATGATTCCCCCAGAAAAGGAATAAGGAATAAAGGCATTGGTTCGCCGGCGATAAGCATCAGGCTCGAGAGGAAAAAGGGTACTACAAGGAATAGAGGTTTCATTTTTATGTACGATTACCTGGAACCTGGCACAAATATGACAAAGGTCGGGCACCGGGACATCTGTTAGGCTATAACTACATACACCTGTTGATAGGGCGGCTAATTTTATTTGCCGGCTATAAAACCTTGTTTTTTCCTTTCGGTTTGAGTGTGTGGAGCAAATTAGTCGATGATTTGTTCAAAAGAAGCAGAACTTTCGGTGATCCTTAACTCCTGCAGCCCCTTTGGGTCTTTATCAAATGAAGTGTGAATGGGGAAAACTTTGCTGGAGGCCAAAAAGTAATCAAAATGAAAGTAAATAATAATAATAAAAAGGGAAAAGCAAACAGTGGCTGGCTCCCTGTGTGCCCGAGGGCTTCCTTGCTGCCTGTGCTGATTGTGTTAAATGTTCTTGCCCATTTAGTTTGATAGACAGCTGAAAATGAAATCAATGCCGCAATCTAAGTCTAAGCCTTTACCTCGCTCCCAGGATCCATCTCCTTAAAGGATGCAGCCAGAGCCAGTCGGGCGTACGCATGTTGTTTATTTTCCTTTGCCCCGGGCATTTTATTATCCTTTCTTGTGTGGGAAAAATAATATCCAGACTCTAAGCACTGAGAATAAAATTGTTTAGGAAAAGGTTTCTATAATACAAATTTAAATATTGAAATTGAAAGTATTTTGAAAAAATATTTAAAGAATTAAAATAGGTATATCTTAAGTATTGTTTTTAGTTTTTAAATATTCTACTTAAAGTCATATAAATTTCTTAGAATTTCTTTCTGTGCCTGCATATTTGGATAAACATTGAACCCTTTAGATTTTGTGTTGTTTTGCCCTTTTGCCCCGAGTTACGAGTGTCCTGTGAATTGATTGAATCTAGGCCTTGGTCAGCATCGTCTTCAAAATTTGATTTCAGGTTAAACGCAATTAAATTTTGCCTCTGGGCTTGATTTGATTTTCCCTTGGTTGCCTGATCCTTTCCCTTGTTTATGCTACAGAAAATTGAAATTTTATGCATTTCCCCCCCAATTCCCAGGACAAAGTTCAATTCTATGTTGTTCTGGGTAGTTCCATCCATCCAGATGCGGTCAACTGTGGAAAGGATTTGTAGAAATTTGTTGAAATTTGGTTTTTGTGGGTGCCGTTGCAGGCGTTGATTAATTGATTACATATTACCAAAAGATGCCAGGACATGCACATGTCCGGAATGGCAACGGTTCGGGTTTCCTTTGACTTTTGCTAATTAGTTTTTGGGGTTTCATTTCCAGTGTCTGATGTCAAATGGTATTAGTTTGTATTTATTTAAATCCGCTTTTTATTTTCAGCTGGGGAAGAGTCGAATTTTTTAAAAATGTTCCATTGACTAAATAAAGTTTTGGCTGATGTTAAACGCTTAACAAAATATGCAGACTTTTTCAGTTATTTAAAGGCCCTCCAAATACTTTCCAGCATTTTCCACTTGAGATGCCAAATTCCTCATTTCATCCTGACCAGTATTTATGGCCAAGTTCAGTGCCAAAAGTCATGAAGTCCTCTAATATGAAGTTCAAGGACTCTCGTCGCTGTTTCTAAAATAAAAATTCTTTGGCACATTTCACGCTCGCTTGGCGGCCAAAACGAAAATCTTCAAAAATGTATTTTGCACTCTCTCAGGCTGATCTCCCGGCTAAGCGCCAAGAAAGCTGCAAAGAAATAATGCCTGGCCAAGTCAACAAGCGAGCAGCTTCATCCTTGGAGGGACATCGAACAAAGGAAAGCCGTGGAAAGCGTCGGCCACATAAAATTCAATAAAACGCATATTTGGCTGTCATTTGTTCCGAGTTTTGGCCGCCAAAGTGCCACAAAATTTGCCACAGCAGCAAACAGCAGAAAGGCGCTACGGAAAGCACACACAAAACCGAGAGCAAAGAAAACAAAATCAGGCTGTGAGGAAAGTGGAGAAACTCGTAGACAGACAGTTGAAATAGACGTAAGGCAGTCATAAGTATACTTATGAGTGTAACTGTATGCTTTAGGGTATGAAGGGTATACACCAGACAGTAGAAGTATTATTTTTGACTAGGTTATTATAACTTAAATTACGTTTGGTCTATACTTTCTTATAACTGAAACGTAAATCATATTAAATCGTAGTACCAACTAATCTTCAATAATAATAATCAGGAAAATGTAGGTGTTTTTTTACATTTTTAATTTTTTTAATTTAATGGAATGATATACAAAAATAAAATTAAGTTAGTTTAGTTAGAAATTGATAAATTTATAAAAATAAATTTTGTTTCATTTAAATATCACCCTTCTTCATGGAGAAAAGCACTCCGAAAGTCGGACATGCCAACTGTGCCAATAATTAAGTTTGTGACTGTATATTATTACATGTTTTGGTATTATGTTTATTTTATACATTAAGTAGAACATCCTAAGTAAAACCGATCTTAAACACTTTTAAAACACAATTATTATTTTATTTTAAAATATTTTAAAACAATACTTGGCATTCCTTAAAGTTTCTCTTTAAGTAAATGGCTAGAATAAATTATTAATTATTTACATTATTACATTTATTATTATTATTATTTTTTTATTTACATTTACATTAAATTTTTTCCAATAAACTAGGATACATCCAACCTAAAAATTACTTGTACAGGGCATCATAAAGTTTGATTTCCCACTCCGCCTGGAGCATCATCTACCGCACTCTCCCTTCGCCTGTCATCATCATCATCGCCGTCTTCATCTTTCGAATGATTATAAACATTTTTGGCTGATTTAGCATATTTTTGCTCTTCACTTGGGAGTTCCTTTTGCCTGTCTCGCGCCACTCCATCTTTCCGCCTGCCCCTATCCCTGGCACGCACTTCCGTTTCCGTCTTGTTGGTATTTTTTTCCCCATAGTTGTTGTTTTTGTTGCTGAGACGTTGGCCTAAAGACTTCCGTTCTTTTGCTCTTTAACTTCATTTTGGTCTTGACGCCCGTGAACTTTTGTTGCTGTTTTGCGGCTTGTTTGCATATGTCGAGCTGGAGGGAGTGATGGCCCTGATGGGGGGGCTGAGGGATAGGGACGTTGAGGGGGCGGTGAGTCAAATGTGCAAATTTGTTTTGCTAATGTTTATGCAAATACGCGAAAACACATCAAGCTGAAGCCGTAGAGAGCGGAAAAAAGCAGAACGCAAGGGCACTAAAAGAAAAAAATAGAGCTTTTATTTTGTTGTAAATACAAATTTAAAATAATGTAAATATATTTTGAAAATTCAAGATGTTTTATGAAATTTAGATTTAATCAGAGAGAGAGAAAGCAAAGGTTGTTTCCTTATAAATTCATCTGTTTTTATAATTTCCAAGTTCGTAAGAACACAATTATTTGACCTAAACTAAGTTTAAATGAAATTTTCATTTTTGAAAAGCTCATCTTTGGCTTTAGATTTTCATTTTGTATTTTATTTTTATTTATTTTGTTCTTTAATAGTAAACTTTGATTCTATTCATTGAAAATTCTTACATAAATATTGTAAAAATGTATGTTATAATAATAATAATAATAAATAAAAAATTGTAAGTACTTTTTGTGTGCTTACCATTTTCCCTCAGTGCTCAACTGCTGTTTATGAAAATGTCTGGTAAGTAGATGGTCCCTCCCTACGCCCTCCTTTTTGCCACGCCTCTTCGCTCATTGTCGCTTCTTATGTAAATTTAATGCTAAAATGTTTATTTTACTAAGATTTGCTTAGCTCTTCAAATGCTTCTTCGGGGAGCTGGGGCAGTTGGCCTTGTTTATTCCTCGCCAGGCTGAAGGGGGAGGAGATTTGGGACATCCATATAATACTAAACGACGCATAATTGAAACATTATGTCAGATTATTGTTAGCAATGGCAGAGATTTACTTAGTTTGCTATTTTTTTGCTCCTTCATCTCGGCTCTGGTGTCCTTTCGGACGGTTATGTTAAGGGTGGGAGATAATTGACCGACATAAACAATATTGCGTTCGGGACAGAGAAAGTTTTACCAAAGATAAGAACAGATTTTTGGCTTATTTAATGGTGCCCAAAGATAAAAAAGAAGAAGCTTTGGAATATGTGTACATACGAGATAGGAAAATGGGAAAATATGGGAGTTTTGGGTAGAGTTTTTGGGACATTTTGGATATATATGGGAAGGTAAAGTTAAAGATGAAACAGACTTAAAGAGAGAATTTTTATGTTGGGTAAAAGCGAGTAAGGCAAAAGAAGAAACTAGAACTAGAAACTGAATCCATTTCATCCCCCTGTGAAAGTCCTAACCTTGTCAAATATACCCTCAAAAATATTTATAATTAAGTTTTCAACTTTTGTGATACGATTTAAACTACATTTGACCTTTTGTTCCAGTACCATTAACTAAAAAGGTATCTAAATAACAGGAAATGGTCAGAAAGCAAAGTGCGCTCACTTTTTGACTTCCCACACACACCGAGCACTGCCAAATGCCTAATTGAATTGTAGCAAAAAAATAGGAAAGAAATCAAGACGAAATTGAAGCAGAAATTGGGCAAAGAAACACTTAAAATCTTTTGATGCTCGGACAAGGAGTCAGGAGGACAATGGTCCATTGTGTGTCTGTGCGGGCAAAACGGAAGTTATATTCGCTTTAAATGAATCAGGAGACTGAGACACAGGGAAACTGAGGAGACTGAGCGACGGGGGAAGCAATAAAATAATTTTTCTAGACCGACTGGAGGAGGGAATATATTTTTTGTAGCGCTTCCGGCGGCCGAAAACAACTGGGAAGAGAGAGTCAGTCGGCCGCCTTCTACTGGAGACAATTTCGTCCTGTGGCATCCTGGCTTCCTTCCTTCCATCCAACAGAAGCAGCAGCACCAGCCTCCTGCTGCAATCACAAAGAACAGGACGAAGGAGGACAAAAAAAAACATTAAAACAAACTATAAAATGCAATCGATCTAAACGGTATAAACCGGAAAAGAGAAATGTGGCATTGTATAATGGAAATGGGTTTTTCTCCTTTTCCTTTAGGTCCCAGCAAACACTGGCTGCGAAGAAAATTGCACCAGAGATCCAGGGAAAACTTATGGGGAACGGGGGAAAATGGAGTTGCCAAGGGGACAGGGATGGGAAATGGGTTGGATAGAGAGAAATACGTTTTACCGGACGACAAAATGAAAAACTGTGATATTGATAAATGCGATATTAATGGCAAAACGTTGGGGGAATTTAAAAGTTTACTCCGCCAGATTTCTTCGCCATTCCGCCACTCAACAGCCCGGAAAAATGAGTATCGGATTCGCGGTTTAAGACTTCATTAATCATGCTCTACGATGCATGGGATATATGTATGTATATGGTATCTGCATGTGGCCGTAAAAGTATTGAGTGTTTTAGCTTGGGATAATTGAATTGAAATTCATTTTCGCAGGACGATAAGAGCCAAGGTCACATTAACCCAGGTCCTGCTCGCTAACCGAGAGAATAAAAGAAGCCCGAGAAACCCGAAAATCCTTAACTGTGGTTAACATCTACACGGCCAAATCGAATCCCGGCCATTAACTTGCACCCTTCGAGCGTGAAAAGGGGCGCCGCAGCTGTGCGGCACGCCCAAGGACCTCGAGCTGAGGCTGTAGCGGGAGCTGGAGCAGGATCCGAGTCCTGTCCTGTTGAGCTGAGCAACAGTGCGAGAATAGCAAAATGAAATAGAGGAGGATGACGAAGCAGGAGGACAGGAGGTAACGAAGATAAGACACTCCTTTGGGTTGATTTTGGAGATGTAATTTACTAAAAGAACAAGTATTTAATAGGAAACAATTCATTTAAAAAGGTTTTAATATTGTTTTAGGTATTTTAATTACAAAATTATTTTATTAACAGTATTTATTTATTTTATATTCTTTTAAATAAGGCAAAATAAATAGTTAACTTAACCAAGAGGTATATTTAAGGAGTTCTCCATTTTCAACATTTAGCATTAACTTAAGGTAAGCTTCGTTGCATATTAACACTCCATCAAGAAATATATATTATATATTTAATTTCAAAAAATCAACCTATATCCCCTTTTACATTTTAGGGTATCACAGAGAGCCGATTACCAGGGAGCAGCACATCCACGGCCGGCGGAGCACATCATTTCATAACACTTCCAGTTCATATAATCTATTTAACCCAAATTTAAACGTGCCGTGCGTTCCGCTCAATGTTTAATCAGTTGTAAAGCAATTTTCGCAATGTTTTTTCTATAAACGAGAGCAGCAGCAGCAGCAGCAGCAGCGGTGGCGGAGATTCTGGGTTCTGGATTCTGGATTTCTCGGGCTCGGGCGTGGCAATGGGATGGGTCTGCGGATTGGCCGGGGTTTGGGGTTATGGGTTTTGCGGTCCTTTGTTCGACTCCTTGGCTGCTCCTTTCTTTTTTTTTTTGCTCTTGTTGTTTTCCTTCCTGGCCATCTATCTAACGACTTTCTGCGCCATTTCAATGGCAACTGTTTTGCAGCTGATAAAACTTGGCAGATCCCAAGTGGAGGAGGGAGGACAGCGAGGCTCTACTGTCGGGGTCCTTGTCCTGGCTCTGCTGCTGTCTCAGTGTCTCGGGATTTTAGCGGCGTGCCTAATCGTCTGCGTAATTGTCCTGCCGCAGTGCGTGAGCCAGATCCCGGGGACTGCATTTTAAAATCCTTGCAGCTGCACCCACGACATTTATCCGCTCTTCCCCTATTCCGGCGATAACCTACGACCGCAAAATTTTCAATTAACTTTGTCAAATGTTAACCTTTTAGCCCTTTTCTCCCTCCACCTCCCCGAATGTCCTTGTTTAATTTGATTAATTGGTGCGAAAATTGTTCACTTCCTGGCGGGGGCGGAGTGTTGCTTTTCTGAGGTGTCCTTTGAATGTTGATTGAGGTGCCCCACGCACAATGGAGTGGAAGGATTAAGGCCCAGAGTCCATAGCCAGGCAATGATCCTGTTTGCCTACTTTGTTGGCAATTGGCACGAAAATTGGGTTTTGGGAAGGGAAACAATAGCCAAGGTAAGTAAATGTTGTGGAAATGTTAATTTGTGTATTTAAAGGGGGAAATATGATCGATTTTATTCCAGAATTCAATTTAAAGCAAATAGGATATTCAATTTTAAATATTATCTAAGTGAAATCTGTGTCTATGTGCATTTTATTTAGTGTGCAAATCAGGAAATATAAATATATAAGAAAATATATTGCCTTGAAATTCAACAAATAAAAAAGACATTGTAGAATTTTCTTTTTTTAAAGCAGAGCTTTAAACACCAATAATTTTTAGCCTAACCAAAGTAAGTAATTTTACCCAAGATTTAAGCTAGCTTCCTTTTCTCTCATAACTTTATTTTGATAAACATAAACCAAAATAAGCTGTCTGAAAGCAATCAGCCCACATCATCGGCCTTATCCAAACACCCCTATCGAGGAGGAGCGACCCAAATCAACCCACAAAGCACACAAATCCCGACCGGCAAACAGCCGAAATATGCTCGAGCACAACGACAAGGATATCGGGATCGAAAACTATGCAGACTTGTCAAAGGATTGAATGGCTCGCCTCTCCAATTTGACACGCACTTTGGCCAAAGGCTACTGAAGGGGCGACGACATCCTTTGGCGAGCTTTAACTAACGCAGGAAGTGGGGTAGTCCAGACCAGACATGGCCATGAATCATAATGGAACCCCGGATCCACTGCCTCCAGGCCTGCCGTCACTTTATCCTCGACTTTTTGCCCGTATTTATAATTTAATTTAGCAGAAATTTTTGGGGGCGTCAGGCAAAAGGAAACCAAAAAAATAAAGCAAGGCAACAGGACCTAGGGAAAAACATGAAAAAAATATGAAATACTCCTCCTCTCGTTTGGCTGTAAGGATTCACTTGCTTGACCGGAAATTCGAGACCCGCCCTGCCCCCACGCCAAAGTCCTTTCGTTTGCATGTTAAATGCACATATGGACATTTGGGTTTGCGATGTTTAAGTTATGTACACTTCATATACATATATGCCATAGACTATACCCACACACACACACATGTCGAGATATATGGAGTGAAGTGCGGAGTGTCCTGGACAACTTTGTGGTCGAATTGCGTTGGCGTGTTTTGGGGTTTTGGGTTTCTCCTTGGGGTCGCTTGCCATCCACTATGGGTTCCCCTCTCTCTCTCTCTCCATCTTTCTGCGGCACATGTGTTTATGAATACATAGAAATTTTTTGACATTTTTATGGCTGCCCTGGGCATTTAGTACTGCCGGTTCCAAGTCCCCAAAAATAATATGGACCAAGGACCAAGGAGTAAGTGATAGCAATGATCGTGTTACAAACGTTTAGTTGCGGTTAGGCGATAAGTATAAGGATATTGGGGGAAAGATAAGGCTTCTTGTGATTTTAATTATAAATATATATTTTAAATACAAAATAAAGTCAATGTGTAGAAATTGAATAAACCAAAGCAGAGAAAAGACATTTAAATAAAAACAAAAGATTGTTTATGAATCGTTTCATTGCCTTTCATAATACTTAATTTCAACAGTATAATTATATACTACTTGATATTTAAATCATATTTTATCTATAGTAAATAGAGTAGCCTTGTGAAACTCTGTGATGTCCCAATTTCCTCTGCACAGCACAGAGGGCTTTTCATGTTCCCCAACTAACCAGCAACTGTTCCAGATTTCCTGTCCTATATTATTCATTTGGAGCTGGGCCTGGGGCTCCGACTACCCCTTGACTTGTTTATTATAACCAGAAACCCCAAAGCCATACGGTCAAGTTCTGTTTGTTAGTTTCCCATGCGGGGGTGTTGACTTTTTTAATGTTTCAATATGACTAAATGCCCCCGAGCGAGGAGCCAAGTTTGTGTCAGCCCCTGAATTTGTGGGGGACCAACCCACTTCTGTGCTGTGCTGCGTTGTGTTTCGTGTTCGGTGTTTCGGTTTTGGTTGTGGTTATAATTTATATATTCTCTTTTTTTTTTTTGAGGATAATACGCCTACCTCTGGCCTGATATATTTATAGCAGGAACTCGGGCGGGGGTCGTGTATCGCATGTCGGCTGCTCCGTCTGCTCCGTCATGGTCGATATCCTTTCGGTTTTGTATTACGCAAAACAGCTCAAGGAATCGGAGCCTCCTTAAGCACTTTGACAGCCACTTTCCGAGGGCTCCTTCTGCGGTGGCTCAGCACTAATGAGGCTATCAAATGGCCGCTTACTTACAGCAAGACCCCGCTGCCTCCTGCCTGCCTGTCAAATGTGTCAAAATTCCCACTACATTTCAGATTTCACTGCGGCTACCCGAAAATCTCATTCACATGTGTCTGCCACACTTGTCACTTGTGTTTTTATAGCAGCTCTGTCTCTGAAGTGCCTGGTTTTCTCGTTCTGGTTTGTCCCTCGCTTCGACTAAAGTGCTAAAATCTTTGTCATTTATTAATTTCTTCAGGGGTTCTGCTCGGTTGCGGCTGTGGAAGTTTTTTGGCCCTTACATTTGTCATTAGCCGGGATTTGACATTTCAATTATTGGTTAGCATATATGTTGGATAGGAGATATGCGGGTTCTATAATGATTTTAGCAAATGCTGAGAGGAGTTGAGTGATAAATGGTTCTCTTAATGATAATAATGAGTTTATTAGGGTGATGACAGGGAACTAAAGGGTATTTTGTAAAAGGGTTAGGATTAGCATGGTAATATAAATGAATAAAAAATATAATTTATTTTTGCATTAAGTGTTCTTAAAGTCTGTAAAGTACGGATAAGTCCCTTTAAAACTCTTTTCCTTTTATTCTTTTCTAAAAGTGCCTCACTTTCTAGTAACAATTTGACATAAAAATAAATTACCTTGACTTCTGCCATAACTAAAACGTTGCCCCAGTTAACACTTTGACTTTGGCCATTCAAAAGTCATGACCAGCTACCAATTTTACTCTCTGCTAGCAAAGCCATCCAGCAAATTGCCTACGATATTAGCTAAACTGCATCTGACAACTGTTACGAAAGGCGAAAAGCGGCCATTAACCGCACCGGATCAATAGGAACGAACACAAAGCCGGAACACCTAGTTTCACTCCCAATCCCACTCCCACTCCCACACTCACCACTATTTCCGCTCATGGATGCAAAGCCCGATAGACAGAATATGCGCAATTTTGGAAAATTTTTTGCAATTAACAAACAATTTGATCGAGGGATTGCAGCTCGTTGTAGTAGTACCCATTGACTCTGTGACGCCGGCAGGTTGGACAAATCCGTTTAGCCTCCGGGACATGGACATATAGCAAACAAAACCCCAGCCAAGCGGTTGGAAGGCTCCCTAAAGGGTCTTGCAACAACAGGAGCACATGTTCCAAAAACTGAGCTGAGCTGAGGGAAAAATGGAAAATCAGGTCACCCGAGGCGGCCGGGCAGGCGTCCGATGTAGTTGTAATCGTTAGAAAATTCGAACATATTTGACAGAGCCCAAACGTAAACAAGCACAACTAGGGGGCTAACTGCGAAAAGGGGCTTAGGGGTAGGGTGAGTCAATGTATTCGATCGGTGGATTATTTTTGCACCAGAAAGGAGGTTGGAAAAAAGTTGTAGAAGGAAGTTCATTCGTTAAATTTGTGATTTTTATGTAGAAAAATAGTTTTACTTGAAAGATATTAAGAATATATCAACTAATATTGTTGAAATATTGCTTTAATTATTGCTATTGATGTACTTTAAATAAATGATTTAATGTTATTATCAATAAACAACTTCCCTTAAGACTTTGAGTATTTAATTTGTTTCTATTGTACTTAAAATTATAGTAGAACCCCTAAGGAGGCCTTTAAAAATTCTCAAGGATTAAGTCTTTATAAAGCTAAGTTTCAAAGGTACATATAATTCTTACAATCACTTTTTAAATCCAGTTCAAATCATCTCTGATTCATAGTTCAATTCTCTTGAAGGATCTTCAGTTTCTATTAATCGAGTCACCCTGCTCAAATCAGGCAGAGGGTGTATGTGTATTGCTATTATCCTGTCAGCAGGCTCCCAGTGAGAAATGAGCGAAGCGTTCAGAGAGTGTGAGTGAAACACATCCAACAGCTTGTTGAGCGATAAAGCAATTAGAAGGAAAATGGGATTTTGCATTTGAAATGTTGTTACAATGCCTTGGCCATTATTCCAGAATCCGAAGCCTCGAACACTGAGCATCGAACATAAACACACACACACATACAGTGGGTGTTGAAAATGGACCAACACTTTGTTGTTGGCACAATAAGCAAGGATGTGCTTTAAGTCCCTCTGTGGAAACTCCCCTAACTGACCTACTTTACAGTTACACGGAGAAGAAGGAACATACTATCACTATGGTGGCATTTCCTAAGGAATTTTTATGTATAAACTATAAAGGAGGTAGGTATATAGGTAAAATATAAACAGAGAAAATTCTATACTTATTTTTAACTACTAACATTAATTTTATATAAATAAATATAGGTTATAAAGCAAAAGTGGAACAAATGTTGTTCTAGTTAAAAATAAATGTTCTTGTCTTAGCTAATATAATTTTAATGGCTTAAATTTATTTTATTAGGTAGATTTAACAATAAGTGTCATTATTGTAAAGAGAAAATATTATAAAAATACCCAAATGAAACCCAATGATAGAATAATTATTATAAACTAATTTCACATAAATTTACAAAGTTTCCAATTTAATTTTAACCCAGATTTAGGCTGTTAATATTTCTTGCAGTGTGCAGCCTGTGTTCCGCTTTCTATTCTCTGTTCCGAATTCAGTTTTGCTGTCAAGGAGCTCCGTTCTTCATCTTTGTGGCAGCCGTCGTAGCCCCCGTGGCCCCCGCATTTTTATGCATTTGGCACAAGCTGAAGTGTTGAGTCGCATATGTGGGAGAAAAGGCACTGAAAGCTGCATTCATCTTTTCCAGCGCCGCGATGCAGATAAAGATGAGAGATTGCCTTTGGAGAATCTCTTTTCCCGCGAAGGGAGAACTGGGAGCTGGAAAATTCGCTTGGCTGCACCGAAAGTTTTCATATTTGCCCGCCTCGTCGAACTTGGAGCAGCCAATTTCTGGTATATAGATAAGCAGCGATGAGACACTTTTGACTTCACACGACTTTTCCCCGAGAGCCGAAGAAAAGCCCTCTTGAGGCGGCTTACGGAATGATGAACCTGAAAAGGAAAGGGTGCGAAAATCCACACAAGGAAAATATAAAGGAAAATAAGCCAAGGGAAAGCTAAAGGAGGGCTAAGGGATTTTCGGTTGGCTGTCCTTTTACGCTGCTTGACTTAAGGAAAAAAGGAACTCCTTGAGATATGGACAAGATATTTGGAGTAGCACTAGACAGGACCTCAAGGAGGTTAATTAGTTAGAAAGCAACGGGTTTTTGATTTAAAAAATACCTTTACTTATGTAGTAAAATATTTATAATAACTCATGAGAAATTAGTTTCCTTAATAGACTCACATATTGAACTTAGCACCGTTAAGCTGGCCAAGTCGCATTATTTTTAATGCAATAAACACTTATATTTCCTATTTTGGAGAATTGTCCTGCCAGGCATTCCCATCACATAACCATCAGCACCACATTTGTTCCATCACACTCTGCCGGACAAGCCAGCTGGGCCATCATCGTCCTTTGGAGTTGGTCCAAAAACTCGTCGGTCCACACAGCCAAATTGTATTTGTCCTAAACCAGTGGCCAAGTTGTCCTTTGGCAAAAAAGCAACTGCTGCGAGTAACATTGAAACCCTCTCTTGGCGAGTTGTTGGCAAACTATAATTTTTATTTGGCCAGCAAAGCAGTAGACAAACAAACAGACCCGCAGACCAACTAACAAAGATCCCTAATCTCGAGTAAATCCACAATTGTCCTGGCTGCCCTTGTCCTGCTTGCTCCTGGTCCTGGTCCTGCTTCTGCTCCTGCTGCTGATGTTGTTGTTTTTGCCGCTGTAGTTGGGATGCTAAATTATTTGCACATATGCAAAGTTGGCAAAAAGTGCGAACAAAGGGGAGAGCGAGAGCGAGACCGAAAGGATGGAGAGGTTCAAGAGGGGATAGAAGCGAGTCCAGGACCTCCAGTCCTGACAATGACTGTGCAAATTTGGTGCAGATAAGCAGAGTCCGAGAGCAACAGCAATAGAAGCGGCAGCAAGGACAACTAATGCCCACTGACATGCAAAAAAGGGTAAATGAGTGACAGGACAAAACGAATCGTAGGGTGAGTCCGGGACCCGCCAAGGGTTAACACTGGCCTCTCCGCCTCGCTTAACCCTCGTTTGCTTTGTCTATGCCCGTGCCTAGCTCTACACTGAAGGAAAAAATAGTAATTAAGAATTTGGAATAACTTTAAAATTAAGAAAGTAAGAGAGAGAGTAAGGTAAATATTTATAATTGTAATATTTAGAAATTAAATCTAAAATATTTATGTAAATATGTATAATTGTACACTATACCTCATTCTAAGCTGAAATATTAAAATAAAATAAGTACCTTACTCTATATAAAATATAAACATATAATATTAATACTATTGTACCTTTAACAAGTTGAGTTAAAAATTACAGTGTGAGGAACCAGAAATAAAGCTCCTAGAAAATTAAAAACCAACTTTAGTGCTGTAAATAAAATATTGAACAATATTTAAATACTATATTTTTGTTGCCAAAGTACTCCTATACCAATTTATATTAATTTTTATAGTAATACCCACATAGTTTTCCCCTCAGTGTCCTCACAACAATGGAGTACTTCATCCATCCCTTTTGCGCATTTTCGCCTAGTGCTCAGCTCTCGTGTTAAATGCTATGACAATTGCTATAATTGTCAACTGTCAAATGGCATTAACAATTTTTTTGTTGTTCTTCCTGCTGCTGCCAGTGCTCTTTGCTCTTAGCACTTGCCGCTGATGCCCGCTTTCCCTGCTCAATTGTGTGCGTAGGTGTGGAAATTCGTGAATTGGCAAAGGGAAGAGGAGGAGGCGGTGGAAAGTGCGATCCTGATAGGGGAACAACAAAAGGGCTTAGGCCTGCACTCACAGCTGGTTGGAAAATGAGATTAGATTAGGTTAGCGCGGGTTTAAGGGGGCGGAAAACGAGGCTGATTAGTGATGGGTTTTCCAGGCGAAATCTCTGAAAGAAAGGAACAGCGATTTTGGCCACTTTAAGTTGACCAAAGATACAAAGATACGCCTTACACCTTTCAAAAGGCACTCCATTAGGCGTTCCATTCAGTGCCATCCATCTATCAACGGCGGACAGGAGGAGACTGAAGCTGTCATCCTGCCAGCCATGGCGGCTCCTCCTAACTTCCACCCATCCTTCGCATATCCTTCCACGTCTGCCATCTTGTTTGCACTTCGTGCTTTTGCATTCAAATTGCGTTTATTCAAATAGAACCAGAAGCGTACACATTTTCAATTATTTTATGCTGATTTCCAGGCATGCCAGATCCTTTGTCTGCTCCAGGATACAGGATACAGCCATAAAGAAAATAAAATGAAAACAGAAAACCGAAAGGCTCTGGAAAACTTTTTCCAAATTTAATTATGCTAAATCTTAGGCCGCCTGCCAGCGCCTGTACTGTTATTGAAAGTCACTCAAGTCATTGGTTGCCGGGATTCCGCACATTTAGCTGTCATTCCCATAAAAATGCAAACCATCACGTATCCCTTGATGACACTTGAATGTCACATGCGAGACAGGACGCTGCTGCTGCTGCTGTTTCTACTGCTGTCCCGCTCTTTCGGCACTGACATGTCACAAAGTTTGACATTTAGTGGTTGGCAAAAACTGTCAGGCTTCCGGGGCTAAACTTGACGATGATTGCTCGGTTCGGGTTGGACTTGAAAAAAGTTTCAAGATACAACCCAAGTTCAGGTGAGTGAGTGGAACTAATAAAGTCGGGTAAAGGAAAGTTGAAGTTTAACCCTTTAGGGATGCGAGTGGCTTTGGGGTTAGTTTAAGTTTTAGTTTTTGAATTATTAGTAATAAGTTTAGTTGAAACTCTTTTAATAATTTTAACTAAAGTTAAACAATGTGATTACTGAGGTAAATATATTGTTAAGGTTGTTGCTATTTATTTTTGGTCAATAAATATTTGTTGATAGAATATTTTATTTATTTGATCTTTTACTTTAAGCTATCTCATAAATAAATATATTTCTTAAGGTGGGAATATTAAGTTTAGTGTATTAAGTTTGACAAAATGATGAAAATGTACATATTAAGTACTCCTAACTTAAATGTTCACTTAATTCTTCTTAAATATAAAATTTCTTTGATTTGATGACCATAAATCAATTAAATTCAGTTCAATTTTAATCACTTAATAAAATGGGCCGGATAAATTAGAAGTATCAATAAATGTACTCATGCAATTAATTTCTTAAAATACCAAGAGTTTTCTGGGGTTAAAAAGGTTAAGTAAAGCTTTGCCAGCTACTAACGAAGTTAAAACTTTAGCCTTCTGCTCCATCGGAATTCCAGACCTCAATTGGAAAGGAAGCGGCAGTAATTTGGCTTACTTGAACTTGGCTAAACCAAGACGAACCCACACACTTCCGCTTATTGCAACCAGAAACCTTCTATGGGGTCTTCCCACAAAACTACCTTTAATATTCATAGAAATCATATAATAAATTATGTTTATAACCTCTGCTCTTTGTCCATGTATAATCTATTTAATAACACGATCCTAGATCCCCCTCCCAAGAAAAGAAGAAAAACACTACGAAAACAATAGATCGACGTGTGCTTAACACGATATTCGTGTGTTCGAAGGCTTTTCTGTAGCCACTGGCCCAACACTTTGCTCGCAGACAATGTCAAACCCATTTTTACGGGGAACTGGGACAATACAAAGGCCGCAGCAGAAGAATAGAAATTGGTAACGAGAAATAGAAATGGAATCATTTTTGTTTGTGTCATCTTTTTGTTCGAGTTTTGTTTTTCTCCTCCGCATCTACAAGATATATATTTTTTTTCGAGGCTGCATTGCGCCGCGAGACACCGAGTCTGAGTCTTTTGTTTGTTGTTCTTTGTGTGCCCACGTCTTTAAAGGGGAAACTCCCTTTTGTTAAACATTAAATGTATTATCTATGCGGGATATGGCGGAGACGTGATTGCAGCAGCCACAGGTGAAGTGCGTGAGAATTTGCCTTGACCGAATTTATGTGTATTTTCTTGTGGGACACTTTGATGGTCGAGGCCTTTGGCTTAATTTAATGTCTCTGGCCCTCTTTTGAGGTCAAACAATTGCAAAAATTATATGTAAGAGGGCGAGGACAATGGCAAGTGGCCCGGTGGGTGGCCTGCTGGCGCCAGGACCTTCCGTAAATTACAACATAAATGGAAATAAAGTAGTTTGTGCAAGTGCAGCCGTAGCTTTCACCCAGTTTTCCGGCAGACCGCCTTTCTCATGCATTTTTAAGCGCCCACATTTCGGCTATATACTCGGCCCCAGGCCGCTCCTTCCACCTGCCGTCCTCAGATCCTCCGGACTTCTGTCCCCGGAATCATAACCCAGTCGAGCTGCTTTCGGGTTGCTCATTCAAATATTAATTTTTATATGCTTACAGGCCCAGGTGGCAATAGTTGTGGGCCAGGCCAAAAAAGCACAACTCGACTCGACTGCTTACTGCTCGGCAAATTGAAATGTGGAAAAGGCGCTTAATGCGCATATGAAAAATGGAGAAAGGAAATTGCATTTTCTTTCTGTGCCCGGGGAGTCCCGCCATCTGTGGAGCCTCCTTTCCGCTCCGTTCTCTCTGCCGTGGAGTAGGTCAGGCGGGGTTAAGCCCGAACAGAAACGGGTGCATTCAACCGTGAAGGACTTGGCCAAGAGGCAAAAGCCTGAAAATGCATTTCGCTTAACGAGAGCCGGAGTGAACAAAATTATTATTGATAAATACAAGCCGGCGAGCCGGAGGTAACATATTTTTTTATAAATTCCACAGCAATAAAAATGGGAATGGTAGTGAATGGAGAATAAATTGATTTAATTACTGCCCAAAATAGAGGTATCTATCAAATAGGATTTATGGGATTTTAGGAAGTGAAATCCATATTATTGATTTAACTATTTATAAATTTAAGTGAAATATATGAAATTTAAATGTACCTTTAAAAGGTTTATGTTATCTCTTAAGTGTACTTTTAAATGAACATTAAATTGGAAGGAAATTCATGTACTCACAACATTTTTAACTGGCAAAATTCTCTAAAAATTTAGGTAAACTGCAATAAAATGCAACAAACCAAAGGTAAACATACAACGCTTTTTATTTTTCACATCGAAGGAATATTTATAAAAGAATAAATCCGATTGGTGGTGCAATTTCTCCACAAATACAAATATCTTTATTCAAAAGTGCTGGGGGTCTTTTGTGCAGGAATCGATTGATATGCAAATTCCTGTACATTAAATTCCTTTATGGTGAATTTCTTTGCCATGTCATTCCTGTGTAGCTATTATCCCAGATTCCCGACAACTTGACGCATGGCAATTTCCATAATTTCCACAACTTGATGAGCAATTTAAACACACACAACATACGCAATATTAATGCAACTTTGTGTGTCCTCTAAGCGCCGGCCAAACAAATGGCAACAATTTAAGGCAAATTGCTGACTGGGCTCCCCGTGGCGTCACCTCCGACCCGCGAAGGACCTGCCCGTCCGCTGCTGGCACGCCCCCTTTTGCACCTTTTACACCTTTTACACCTTGAAACGGGTTGGGCTTTCGGGCGTGTGTGCACGCAACTGTGCACTTAATGCGGCCAAAACCAAGGACACGCCCCGAAAACTGTGAGCTGAAACCACACTCTGGATACTGAACACTGAGTATAAAATACGAAGAAATATTTACCGACTGAAAATCGTGGCAAACAATAACTCAGCGTTAAGTTGAAATGGTCCTTCTCGCTCGCCGTGGCATTTGATTGATGTCCCTCCGCTTTGGACAGCTGCTAAAGTGCAAAATTATGGGAAAAGCCTGGCTATCAGCTTCTGCCGTTGGCCTTCGTGCCCGCTATCCCATTGTAATTTATAATTTTTGGGCTTATTTAGTTTGCGCATTTCCATGCCATCGGAGTTTCTGATAGCGTCCATTGGCGCTGTGGGTCCAAATGGGAAATTGTTTGGGGTACATGCCATGGGAATATGCTGGAGAACTAAAGAAGAACATATAAATTAATTTATTCCATTAAAAAATAGTATTAGAATAATTTGTTAAAATTTAAAAATAAAGTTAATAGTGAAAATAAAAAGAATCTTGCTTCGGGCAGCCAACATTTGTTTTTGGTATTACAAATTATTAAATACCACACAAAATGTTAAAATTTTAACATATTTAGCTTTGTAATTTAGAAATAATAATTGTACATTTCTGTATACAGATTTGTGTTATTTTAAAATATATTTAAAAAATATTATTAAGCGTATTTCGTTGAGTTTCTTTAGATTTTTCTAGAAACTATGAATAGAAAAAAAGCCTCTCAATTTTCCCCCAGCTAATATTATTTTCACAACCCCTATAAAACAATACAGGTTAATAAAATATTCACAGCCCGATTGTCCCATTTCCAAAAAAGTGTAGAAATATTCCGCCTACGAAATTCAAGATTTCCGTGGGCCTTTTTCCTACGTTAAACTCCTCTTTAAATATGCATGAGCGTGAAATTTTGCACGAAAATATGCCACTAGTGTCGGCAACAACAACAACAATATGAAGTGGAAAAAAATGTGAAAAAACGACAACAACGTTTATGACAAAATTCCATTTGGAACAGACCCACTTGGTGGCGAACTGGGTGTTTGGGCTAATGACTTCTGGCATCGGGTCCCAGGGCTCCCTCCTGGGCTGTTTTGGAATTTTCATGTGGAATTTGTCATGTGTCAGTATGACTTAAATACCGAGAAAATACTTCTTTTTTCGTTTTTTTTCGTTTAGCCCCAACGGGAAAAGGAAAGGGGAAGCCAGTACCTGACGTCGGCATCACAAATTATGTCGGCTTGGCTCGACTCTAATGGACTTTGATAAGGTGGCAAAAGGTGAAAAGCTGCAATACGGGGCGAAATTTATGCAAATCCGCCTTTGACCTAAATTAGCACGAAAATTTGTTAGATTAGGCGCTTTTCATTTCCGCTCTGGGAGCAAAAAATATACACTTTTTGGTGAACCCTCTGGAAAACATGAACCAGGCCCATTTCGATTGCCGAAATGGGAGGCAGCTTACAAGCCATAAAAATTGCATGTCCTGGCTGTCGTATGCATGTCGAGGGATGCACTGAAGAAAATTAGGCAAGCTAAGGGATTGTGGGAATTTAAGATGTATATTTTTCTACGCTTTGATTTATATAACAATTAAAGACACTGAATATATAAAGAAAGAAAAATAATATCTTTCTATATTTTACCCAACTTCCTTCGAAGATGTTTAACTCCTTCCTGTTATAACTTTAGGGCAACTAAATTTATTAATTTTATATTGTCTTAAACAATTTTTTAATAATTAATACTTTTTAATTTTAATACTTAATAATAAATTCTTTGCCGTGCATCTACTTGGACATGAATGGGAAATGGGAACATTGCTGGGTGCTTTTTAAGTGCAACTCTTTGTATACAACTTCCGTTTGGCGTGTGACGACGTCGCCGCTGCTCACAAGAAATGCAAATTTCTGCACACACTCCACACACCCATTCCCCAGTCCCACATATAACCACCATATATATACCCTTATGGCAATGGGATCGAAATCGCAGTCGAGTCAGCGAGCGCGCACGCATTCCATTCCATTAACTTTATCAATGTAAATCACCGAAATGTGTTGGCTCGCTGGCGGTTTTTGGTTTTTGGCTTTCGGTCTTCGGTCTTCGGTCGCTTTGTGTTAAGCTCCACCGTACATATACATACATATAGCCATATAAAATCGAGTGTGGCGACGATAAAGCCAACACGTCTTGGCCGGGAATGCGTGCAGTGTTGGTATTCTGGAGAGGCACTCATAAGTGCGGAGGAAGGCTTTCAGGACTGCGGTCTCCTGATAGGAAACACAAATATATCAAGAGAGGAGTAATTTTTAAGTTATTAAGGAGCTGCAAAATAAGAAATTTGTTTAAAATTTAAGGCTGTTTAAGGAAGGAGTTGGGAATTAAATTTAGTGAGGAGTTAGTTGGTTGCCTCTTGCCCCTAGGTTTTTGACCGAAAAATAAGTTAAATAAATCAGTTCTATGTAAAAGATTTATTTATCATTCTTGTAGTACTCTATAAGTTATAACTCTCTAATTTATATAATTTATTTCTGCATACTATTCAAACATGTGATTCAAAATATGACACAAAGTTACCCGAGCTACACAAGTTTCTCCACCATAAAAATACAATATAACATTTTTGCCTTAATTTCCCTATAGTCCCTCATAATCAAGACATTAATAGATCTTAAATGATGCACAAAAACCTTAAGAAATCCCATTGAGATACCCCCAAGAAACTAACCCCTAGTTTCAACCCAAAACCCGATTTTATTAGCCTATCAACTTTCATTTGATTATCTCCATCAATTTCCAGCATAAAAATATACAAAATAACTCAGGCCAATGTATTTACAGCTTCGATATAATTAATTACGCAACAAAAAATGGAAATGTCATAATAAATCTTTATCAGAAATGGGCCGTCAGGGAAATATGACAAATTATGAGCTCAAGTCTCAAGACACAATAAATCAACAAATCATTTGTGAGAGAATATATTTTTTGTAGCTCTGCTGTCGGCAATTAGAAATCATTTAATTGCAGTGGCAAAGTCATAAAAAGCCATCAAATCGGGCGAGAGCATTGGGGAGTTCATCATCAATAATAATAATAATCAAGTGAAATTTACATGATTTGCCCATAAATCAATGAGTGAGCGGAGAAAGTAACTGAATATAAGGGTAGGGCATTAATAAGTTAACGTAATTCGATTTTGATGTGGGGCCCCCCGAGTTGAAGTTGTGAAATTTAACAATTGGGGGGAAAATCAATAGCCAACAGAAGTTGCCAAAAATATCAGAATGCAATTTGCAAGACCCATCAGCAAAACCTTTTTGGCTGATTTTCGTGTGTGTTATATCCCACTCCCTGGTGGTGGGGTTTTCCCTTTTTCCCAACCCATAAAGCCATATTTCATTCGCTGCCAGTCAAATCGGACAAGCTAGCAGACAGATTGGACCCGGGTCGGACGAACTGTGGGAATAAGTTTCCAATAAAAACAGGGGGACGATGCACATGCCGGTAGGACTGCTACTATCTCGTGTAGATACGATTCCGCCCGACTCCGACTCTCACTCCGACTTTCCACTCCTCCAAACTCAACCCCAACCCAAAAGTAATTTAACTCCACTTCAGAACTCCCAGCCAGGCAGCCAGGAAGGCAGGCTGACATTCTGGCACAGGAGGAATCCTCTACGTGGCTGCTGTCACTGATTTTCCGCTTCATATTTTTATATCAACGAATGCCTCCAGAGGGCCGCCGAGATAGAGATGAACCGGAGCGACAAAAATTGTGTTTATTTTTATATATACACACCACATATATATCATATATATATATATATATCATATATATATGTGTATATCCCTGCTATGTAAATTTCTTCTGGTGGCCCTTCATCTTGCGCCTGTCTGGCAGACTCGATGGGGGGATTTGTAGCTGACGTGAAAATTGTCAAAAAGACGCTTAAAGTCTTTGCCTTTCTCTGGGCTCAAATTAAAGAAAATGTTATTTTTAGGCAGACAGCAAAAGGATTGTGTATATCCAACTCGGTGGCACCTCCGAAAGTCGGGGGGGATTGGCATTTGGGCTATTCTTTGGGGTTGAGACCGACATTCTAATGGTCTGTCATTGGGGGGAAGCTCAAGTGAAAATTGTCGAGGGCGGCCGTGTATTCGGTTACACTTTTCTCACGCCAGACGGATGATGGAGTTCTATATTTGCACCTAAGCATGAAAAATGATTGGGAAAATTCTATGGCGGGAACAGGACAAATGGAGATTAATTGATGAGGAGGAAAATGTACTACAAGCTATGGCAAATGATGTTTTAAAAAGGAAAGAGCAGAGTAAGGGAAAGTGTATTCTAAAAATAAAAAATTAAAGAAAGGGTTGGAGTACTAAATAAATATATAAAATACCTTTAAGTGAGCCTTAACATATCTTTAAGATATTTATATCCTGCAACCCAAAGCCCACTGTAGCCGAAAGTTCCTAATTTGTCCCTGATTGTCCTGTTCTCTGGTGGCTATTTTTACCCACTGCCTAACTTAATTTTTGTCAACTTGTCGCCTCGGCAAATTATGCAGAACCTATGTGTATATATATATCTGTAGTTGGGCATAAAAGTTAATCAATGGCATTACATATGCGACATCATCAGCAGAGTTTTCCCTTTGCCAATCGCATTCACAGGTCCCCAAGGCAATCAGTGAAAGTACATTTGATTTTTCGTCCTGTTTTTGTGCCGAGGCAGGCAGAAAATCGCTGGACCGTTTTCATTATCGAGAAATAGTTAAATTATCGCCCATGGACCGCATGATTGACAGGCGGACGCCTGATTGGGCAGGGGAAACGGAGCTGGGGTAACTATTTCCCATTTACCATTTCCCATTTTCCCAGTTCACATTTCCCCTTGGTGGGACGGACAGTGGTCAGTTTTTATGTCCGTCTTATCGAAGTCTCGTCGGGATGTGCGGGCCCAGTGGACCATCATAAACTGACCATCACTTTGATTTTGTCATTGGAAAAAAGGGGACAAGGGAGGGTGTCTCTCTCTCGCTGGTCATTTCTTCTACAAACTGACCCTTTCCTAATTTGTTTTCTATTTGGTACTAATTTCTTAATTTAGTGAAGCGTGGCCATCTGGTTTTAGGGTCAGTTTCGCAGATCGATGCTGGTGTCCATTGATTAAGAGGGGAAAGGGAGAGAGCGCCCGGCGTTCCCAAGTTGCTAATAAAAGTTTATTTCGGTTCTAAATTAAAGTGGCTTGTGATTGGGCTTTAATTTAGATTAGTTTTCTAAACGTTTCATTAGTAAAATGGATAGTGGTGGGCTCAGTTTCTCCTCGAGAAGTTGATTATACTCTGCAGAAAGCGAATTAATTGGTTAGTTTGGGTTTAATATAGATATTTCTTTACTTAAACATATATGTATGTCTATCAAAAGTTATGAAAGAAGAAAATTAATTATAATATTGTTACTTTTTTCTCTGATGACTACATTAATTATAGAAAATATGTTATTGAATCACAAGACCCATGTTTCATATACTTTATGCTGAAAAATAGTGTGTATATTGTCCAGTAAGGTAAACCTTTTCAAGGTTAAATATTTATTTTATAATATTATTAAATCATTACTTGTAACATTAAATTTCTTCCAGTCCAATGCCAAACGTGATTTCATTACGATTACCAACTTTGACAGGCTGTGCCCCGCCCTCTTCCACTTTTCTTCTTTCTTGTTCAAATAACTTTCGTTATCTTCACTTTTACCTTTGTGGGAATCAAAATTGCAAGAGTGCAGCTGGGAAAAATTTTTTAATTAAAATTCACAGACGCAGACACACCCACTCCCACACCTTGAAGCTCTCCTGAACACATCCTTGCCACATATGCTCTTTGGAGTGTTTTACCTGGAACGTGAGCCAATTATCGGGATTGAAATTTGGAGGTTGGGAAAAGGGAAGAAGCTTAAGCCTTCGACACTTCGTGTTGAGCTCGTGAGCAATTCAAGTTATTAATCTGATTCCTCAAATCGCCAGCATGCAACGTCATCGGCCCCATTGTGATCATGATCTTATATAAACAGGAAACGCAACTTGGCTGCAATTTCCATTTATAAGCCGGCTAAGCCGCTTATCTCCCTGCCCGAAAAATCCCGACAAATTGGCTGCACATAAAAGGGAAGGGACGGCAGGCGATGACGACGACAATGCCAGCCAAAATGTCAAAGTCAAACTTGCCAGACACACGGCTGGTTGAGGTTGAAAGGTAAAGGTAAGGAAAGGTAAGGTGAAGGCTCAGAGCTGACATTGATTGGGCTTCTCTTACGCAGTTCCAGATAGACGTTTTTTGTGTTCAAGAATTACGACTTTGAAGCTGGGAAGTATTTCATAATTCTCCTAATATCCATTAGTTCTGGGTGCACTCAGAAAAATTCTCTAAGAATATAAAAATGAGGAATACTTTTTATAAAAAAAACATATAATATAAGTAATAATTCTTTAAATAGATATAAATATTATAATGAATATTGTTCAAAAAAAAGCTAAGACTCAAGTATTAAGCATATAAAATGAATGAAATCAATATTTAAAGAAGGTTAAAAACGTATTTTTTAATAGCTCTCTTGTTTATTATCCAATTTGACTTAAACTTTCAGAGAACATTCTTCTTAAATCCATTTTATTTTCTCTTTCTCAACTGCCCTATGAATATTAATCCTAAAGCTTTACAAACATATTTTATACTTAAATATTCATAACTATTCATAACTCTCCTTGAATTACATATTTTTATTTTTTTAAATAAGTCTTCATATTTTCCCCCTGTGCTCCTGCCTGTCACAACGTTCCTATTGACAATGACTCAATTTTATTCCTATTTTTCCTGCTGTCAGCGTTAATAAAAAATGCAGCTACTGCGAGGGATGCGGGCTGTCTACCTACCTTAAAACCTTCCGATCGACCTTCGTTGACTGCTTTATTTACGAGATTTCCACGGTGGTGGTGGTGGTGGAAAATGCAGCTCTAGCCCAATAAAAAAATCAAATTTCACTTGGTGGAAAAGCAGAAGTTAATTGCCTGACAGGAGCAACCAACAACAGCACAACGGCGACAACAATTGCACTCATTTATCATGCTTAAAGTTTTGCATTGAACGCGTGCAGGCGCAATTTACGGAAAATAATGAAACCCTGAATCCGAATTCTGGGCGTGCCAAAACGAACGCCTTGGGTGGTATCAAAAAATACAACAAAAATAAAAAAGTACAAATAAAAATGAACAGAAACTCCACGGAGAGAGCTCTCAGCGGGAGGTCACTCTCTAATTTTTTACGTGACATCGGCATTAACAAAGGAACAAAGAAAATAAACTAAGTAGTGGGCGGCTGGGGGAAGTCCTGCTCCTTCGCCAGCGATTACAAATCAGCGAGAAGGCGCCAAAAAGTATTCAGTGCCAGACAAAAATCAAAGTGAAATCACTTTTTGCCCAGCGAATTGCGGAATTGCCTTGGCATGTAATTGAAGGGGCGTGGGTGGCTTCCACAGGAACGTGCAAATTGCAAGAGGATCAAGGATGTTGAGGCTATGAACTGCAGGAGGGACTTGAAGTTTTGAGAAGATAAGAAAGTTCAGTAGCTGCTGGAGGGGAAAAATATGAATCAGTTTCTTAGAAAATGATTAAAGTTTTTATGATTAAGAAAGGGGACGACTGAAATGAAACTGAATAATCGAATTTTGTGAACCAAACTCAGTAAAAGTATATATTTTACAGCCATTACATATCTCTGAAGAATAATTATTTATCTTTAATAATTATTATACGTTTTTATTCTATTCTTTATTCTATCAATCAAAAAACCTTTTAAAGAATATCCCAATGTAAACATTTACAATCCCACCTCGAAACCTTGTCTGTCCATCCTAGATTCTCCTCTCGTATCTGCTCCTCCTTTATATCCTTTTATATATTTTCTTTTTTTTCCTGGCTCTCCTTTTCCGCTCTGTCTGTCAACCCGTTTCCTGCCGCCAATAATTAAAGTAATTGCTACATTTCTGCCACTTCCCTTTGTAGGTCTCCTCCAGGCGCCGCTCTTCCCGGTGGAGAAGCCAGCTCCACTCCAGCCATATCCCCGGCGCAGTGTCTTTGCCAAAAAGGAAACTATTTTAAAAAGGCAAAACTACTTTGGCTTTAATTGCAACTAGCCGAACTCGAGGCACCGCCGCCACCCCCGATCCTTGGTCTTGGTTCTTTCATAGCCATTACCACTCCCCGGGGCTGTCCAATTGTCTAAATGTCTGACAACATTGTAGTCCTTGCCGCCCTGCGATGTGGGCCCTGAGTGTAATGTCCTTTCTGTGCTCAGTATTCTGTTCTATAAAGTAGTAGGTCCTGTGTGTAGGGGGCAGCGGCCAGCTAGCTTCATTGTGCTTCCGTTTGCATGCAACTTCGCTAAGCTGCTTAAGTTTGGCCTCCATGGCGAAGAGTGCACTGGGGAAAATATTGTAATATTGGAAAAATTAAATAAAATTAGGGAATTGCAAACATACAAGGTTGCTTGTACAGTCAGTTTCGATTCAATCATAAAATCTCATTAGCAAACTTCACTACTTTATATACTATTAATAGCTAATATGTGTTCTACTTTATATACTTTATATATTTTATTTGAAATATATAAAATAAATGTATTCAATTTCGCCCAGTGTAAGCTGAGACTGGAAGTGAACTTCTGTGCGTGTTAATGATGGCTTGAGCTGCCATTTGTGGCCTGTTGTGTGTTTGGTCCAGGGGCACGTAAAAATCAATGTCACCGCGCTGCTGTTTGCTGTTTGTTTTCGGTTAACATTCCTTGGTTCCGCTGCCATTTCCTCGTTGCCTCCTCCACTCCTCTGCGCCGCCCCGCTGGAAAAACCACCGTCTGTGATTTCCCTGGCCGTTGTAATGGCAGCCGCTGCAATTTTCCTCTGCCAAGCTGCAAAAGTTTCGAGGCAAAAAACGAAAAACAGAAAAGTTTTTCACTTAAACTTCGCCGCAATGCAGTAGAGGAGAGTTCCTGCACAAAACAAGAGTAAGAGCGGTTCCTGGACTGGTCCTGGAATAATGGGTATTATTACTATTAAATTGTGTTGGTGACGCACAACGGAAGTGGATCGTGGATTCTTTATTGATACGGTCACGGATTTCCCAAGAAAATTAAGCGGTTAAACTTTAGTCATAACTGAAGGGATTTCGAACTCTCGATTGTTTGCATTTCTTGGGTGAATAAAGTTTTATTATTTACAGGATATGAAGAGGAAACTACACTCTTTTTTAATATATTTATATATGTATATTTAGCTTTACTGAAGAAAAACCAAGCATTGACCTAGTTGAAATATCGATTGACACACTTGAAAAATGGATTTGCTTTGGTGGAGTCTAAAACATAATAAATTCCTGGAGATCATTTAAGATAGACAGTTTTAATTTATAACTTGAATATAATATAATTGTTTATTTAAATAGAAGTTACGTTATAAGTGGATTTATCTAAATATATTTAAATTTAAAGATCTATAAATCTTTCGCCTTAAATTCATTTTCTTCTGACTTTATCTTCAATATTTTTTCTTGAAGTTATTTCCTTAAACCAATTGCTATAATTACGATATCTCTTGAGAAATAAAATTCTTGAAAAATATATGTTATTTCATTTGAGTTCTTGGCTCTTGGGAGTGAAATTATTTATTGACAAGGGTATTTCCCCATTCGCTTTCTCCAAGATATCTGGTTTCGCTTTTGGCCGCGCTGTGCTTCTGATTATTCCCACGTCGATGTGCCACTACCCATTATTTTTTGTCAGGGGTGGCAGCACTTAAAATTTGTTTAAACATAAGTGGTTAATTATCTTGAACGTTTGCGTGCCCATGGAAGGCCATGACAGTCTGGGCCACATCAGCTACTGTTTGACGGAAAAGCTGAAGACCCCGGAAAACTACTCACCTCTTGCTGGCTGGTGGAAAAACTAACCCTCTGTGGAATCGAGTGTGTGTGCACCCCTATAATTAGTTTTCATAATTCTACTTTATATCACTGCCTTTTAGAGAGCTGTCTATCTGTCTGTGTCCGTGTCTCTGTGTCTCGTGTTACCGTCACAATTCCAAATTCGAAGTTTCCAAAATGTTTCTCTGGTCTCAACGACAGCCGAAGGCCCGCATGAGAAGTTTTTGTTTTTATCGTGCCGAAAATTAAAACAAAATATTTACATTAGCAATAAGTTGAGTGAGTGAGTGAGTGAGTGAGTGAGAGTGGGTCGCTTTGCTTTCCTCTGAGGAGACCAAGTTTCCCTTAGTTTCCCAGAATTTTCTTGGCTGCCGAATGAAGTTTCCTCTTTGCCAAATTTGGCTGCTCAGTTTCTGTTTCTGGCTTGCTAATTTTCTTTGAGCTGCGTGGCTTCAGTTTTCTTTGTCGCCGCTGCAGTTTATGACAACTTGACGGACACTTTGAATTATGCATGACAACGTCGCGTCTAGGTTTCAGCTTTATGCATAACAATGGAGAGCCAGAGAGCTCCAGCTCTAGTCCAGCTCCAACCCAGCTCTAGCCCAGCTCCATCTCGTGCTCCATCTCGTGTTCCATCTCCATCTCCTTCTCCTTCTCCTGGAGCCTGTCTTAATGGCACAACATTGTCTTGCGCGAAATGCTAATGCTAATGCTAATTTGCATCGGTTGTGCTAAAACATTCGAGTAGGCGTTGAAGCGTGGACACTGGAAATGTAAGCCCAGGAATTAAGTTGGGGATAGTGAAGTGTTTTTCTCTGAATTTAAAACTGATTATGGATGCTTAAGGTTTCTGCTGGAAAATTGAGTAATTAAGTGAGCTTTAAATGTGTGAAGTGCAGTATTTCCAATGTTGATTTTCCCACAAAATGTATATCCCTGAATATGTATTAAGGAAAATGTAGGTTCTATGTCTTTTAAGGGAAAGTTCGATGACCAAAAAAATATAAATATGCCACCAAAGACTATTGGTTTCCAGCAAATAAAAAGTCACCTTTAAAATACCATAAATTTGCCCTGCCAAACCTGCAAGTTTTTAGTTCCAGACAAGATCCTATCGGTAATGGGTTATGTTCCCTTCTGGGCGACCTTATTTATGGTCCTCGTATTATGATGGCCCTCTCCCAATGAGGTGAATCCATTTAATTATGCTCGTAAGCCCCAAATCGTTAAGAGTGCGCTCCCCGATTTAATTAGCTAAAAGCCTGAGCAGCTGTGCCGCCTTCACAATATCAACTGCCTTGATCTAGGCTCTCCTCCCCGCGGGCAGTTCTTGCCATAAAAGTATATGCAGGCTTCAGACAAGATATAACCATGACGTACGCAATCTTATATAATATGCAATAAAGTTGCCGGCGACGTCCTTCCCCTGACGCACTTAATAACTTAATTAACTACAGCTTCGGCATTGGCGGGAAGATAAAAATCAAGCGCAAAAATTAACAGAAAATCTGCACACACACAGAACAACACACAAGGCAATAAAAATACGCCGAAAGCGAAAAATAAATAAAAATCGGCGACAAGGCAAAAGGGAAAGACATCGCGGGGGGGGCGGAGAGAGTGTTTGTTTCTGGTGAAAGCAGAGAAACATAAAAAATTAAGCAATTACGTGCACGTAGACCGCAGGATGTGATCAGGAAATGCACAACACAATTTTATTTGCCTCATTTTGTCATCATCATCAGAGCAGCCATGGATGTGTACAATCGGGAAATTAAAGCGACTTCTGACAAATCACCAGGCGAAATCCCATCGAGAAAAAACAGGCGGAAAAATGTAAGAAAGCAAGAGAAAGAAGCAAAAAGGGAAGAATCAGGGCCAAAGGAGGGAAAGGCGTCGCAGGACGAAAAAGTTGCGTGTCTTAAATTCGCCATAAAAATGTCACACAAGTGAAAAGGGACGAGTCCCGGCGATGGCAGTAGACTGGCAGACTGACAGACAGGACAAGGCAGGACATGCGTGTCCTTTGTTTTTATGTGCCACGCCCCACGCGCTGCCAAAACCGCCGCCATTAATGGCAGAGCCGGCAACGCGCCTGAGGTTAGGTTCATTTGCTCTAAATCTTTTAAATGCCTTTATTTAGACTAAAAGCATCGGAGCAGACGTGTCGGCCCAGTTGGGCTCCGCTTATGGGGCCAACAGTGCTGGCAATTTGGCCAATTTAGCAGGTATTTTTAGGCAGAAAAATTAAGGATCTTTTAAGGGATATTCATATATAAAAAATACAGTTTTTGTTGACTTTAAATATTTGTTGCTAAATTATATAGTAAACAAAGCAAAAACAAATGAAACAAGAAAGGAAGCTAAATGCGGAAATGACTAAAATGAAATGATTAAAATTTAAATACTTATCAATAATTGTTGCGAAAATTACAGCTTAAAAATATAATAACTAAGCTAAAAATACATTAATTTGAATTTGGAAAACTGTTCTGAGTTAGTTTTTATAAGGCTAATAAAACTGCATACTGAATTTCCAAATTATTTAAAAATAATTTTTTTTTTAATTTTTTCTTGACATTTTAACAATAAAACCCCTTAAAATTTTCGAAAAAAATTTTAAAATTTTTTATTCTACCAAACACAGCTAGATCGAATCGGCCATCGATGCTGATCAATAATATATATGATTTATAGGGTCGGAAATGACTCCTTCACTGTGTTTTGTGCTTCTGACTGATGTTATAAAACCCCTAAAGGAGTATTAAAATTTAAATATTTATCAATTGTTTTTTGGGAAAAATTAAAGCTTAAAAATTTAATAACTAAGCTAAAAATACATTAATTTGAATTCGGAAAGTTGTTCTGGGTTAGTTTTTATAAGGCTAATAAAACTGCATACTGAATTTCAATGTATTTTAAAATTAATTTTTTTGCTTATTTTTATGTAATAATTTTAACAATTTAACCCCTTAAAAGTTTGGAAAAAATTTAAAATTTTTTTATTCCACCAGACATGGCTAGATCGATTCGGCCGTTGATGCTGATCAAGAATATATATGATTTATAGGGTCGGATATGACTCGTTCACTATGTTTTGTGCTTCTGACTGAATTATAAAACCCCGAAATGAGTATTAATATGTAAATATTTATCATCCATAATTTTGGCCAAATTAAAGTTTAAAAATATAATAGTTAAGCGAAAAATACATTAATTTCAATTCGGAAAACTGTTCTGAGTTAGTTTTTATAAGGCTAATAAAACTGCAAACAAAATTTCAATTTATTTTCAAATTAATTTTTTCCCAAATTTTTATTTTACAATTTCAACAATTTAACCCCTTAAAAGTTTCGAAAAAATTTTAAATTTTTTTATTCCACCAGGCATGGCTAGATCGACTCGGCTGTTGATGCTGATCAAGAATATATATGATTTATAGGGTCGGAAATGACTTCTTCACTGTGTTCTGTTCTTGTGACCTGATATTATAATACCCCGAAAGTAGTATTAAGATTTAAATATTTATCCATCATTTTATTGGGAAAATTAAAGCTAGCTTCACTATCTGTTTCTTTTTTTAGATTTATTCAAGCCAACGCTGGAGTTTATTTTGGTGTGTCTACGTATTTGTGAGCTCCATGCTCCATGCTCCATGAGCTCGTCCTGTCAGGAGGAAGGTTTGTCTGCCTTCGTTTAAATGTAAGCGGGACAGGCAAAAGTGTTTCCCGTTTCCTTTTTTTTTGCAGCAAGGAAGCCTAAGACTCCTTCAACTCGACTCTCTTCTATTCCGTTCCGTTACGTTACGTTCAGCTCGGCTCTGTAACGTTTTGTTGGCTTTAATGTCTCGTTCGCATGTCCTTGCCATGTCGGAGGAACAGGGTCCTCAGCTGGCTTGCGTGCTGTTCTGCGGCGCGTGTAAATATTTTGTTTTACAGCTCTCCGAGAGCACAGAGCCAGGCGCCTCCTACATACATACAGGCGACTAATAGACTTGCCCGTAGGTGTCTCAATTTTCTAAATAGTTGGGGGCTTTCCCGACCAAAAGCGTTGGGCAAACAAAAGCCACAAACACACACTCCCACCACGCATGCCAAACGTTTTGCAATTTTCAAATCAATGCAGAGGCAACACAGAGAAGAAATATTTATTTAATTTGGAAATAGAGACAATGTGCAAGATCTTAAAAAACCTTTTAAATATGGATATTTATTTATTATTTTTTATAAATTCCTTTTGAGTGAAATCTACAATTATTCTTTTATAAATCCTTTGCTGATTTCTCTCTGTGTTTCGAACATATTTCGTATTTGCTTGGGATTCCGTTTGAAACCTTTTTTGGGGGCCACCACTTTGAAAAGGACGACTGCCTGAGGTCCCCTTTGTTGGTTCATCAAATTGAAGCTTAAGTTTCCGGGCCGCCATTACATTTGTTGTTCTTTATCAATGAAAAGCTTTTGTGGGATATGCGAGGGTTCGCAAGGGGATCCCCCTGGGTAAGCCGATGTAAAGTAGGGTTCTCTGAGTGTAACTGGAACTTGAAATAGTGAATCGAGAGGGATATAATTTTCTACATGTTACGAATATTTCAATTTGAATATGTAACTGAAATTCTTATTGTAAAAAATAAAGACTTAGCTGTGACTTTAAAAAAGAGTTTTTAACTTAGAAATCTGGTTAACAATTATAAAAATAGACGTTGTAAGCAATTTGTAAGCATACCAAAAATATTTAAAAATGAAAATACCAAGCTAATATATTTGTTAAACAATAAATCATTCCCTTTTACCATTTATATTTGTCCAAATTTTGTAACCTTCTTAAAGAAACTAACTTCGTCTTGAAACCCAAACTAATTTCTGCAGCTCCCTTTTCCTTCCCGAATAGCACATGCAAGTAATGCTAAATCCAACCCAAATTCACCCAACTGCGTTTCCCACTACAGCTTTTGGTAAGTACATCTGCGACTTGTCCGAAATTTGTGCAATTACTGCTTACAAACGCCGCACACACAACCCAGTGCACATGGAACACCATCAATAAAATTAGGGCAAGGACCAGAGGACCCGAGGACCAAGCCAAACACTCCACTGCAGCCGCAGAGCAATTCTTTATGGTCGTAAAAAGGCATTTATTAAAAACTCTCAACGCAAATCCCAACGCTTGTCCCTTAAATTAAAACAACATCATTTTGATTGAATGCCGTGGACTTGGGACTCGGGTCTTGAGAATGCCGCATCACTCGACCGCATAACATATGCTACCCGGGGCATTGTCTACCTAGATTTTTCTTTAATTTTATTACACAAAGGAAAACCACTCCAGGAGGGAAAACAAAGGCCTTGGTGGAGGTTGGTAAATTGCATTTTTTTTTAGGGGGGAAGCAGAGTGACTAGGGAACCGCAGAGAGCCGAGGAGTGGAAAATGTATATAAATTGACTTCTTTATTGTGGCGTTTGCCTCTAATTTCGCAGAACTCCACTCGAGAGAGAAAACAATTTACCACCTAAGAAGCCGCAGACGCAGCCGCAGAAGCCGGAGCCAAATCAGAGCCCGAACTGGAACCCTGAACCTCAACCTCTGAAACCACCGAACTGATTGAATTTTACGCTTCATTTAAATTGAATTTATTACGGGAGAGAACCTGGAGCAAAGGCCCCCCCGTGCCGCCGTCCGGCACTCGGGACTCCATTAGGAGCCCACCTGAAAATCATAATTAATAGGCACGAATATATATCTCGCAGAGGTGGAAAAGCAGAGCAAACTTCCAGCTAAGAGCTTTTCCCTGAGCCTTACAAATTTCCACGCTTATTTCAATTACCTCTCAGGGCGAACCTCCGGAATTCCTTGACACTTTATCATAACCCCGGCATGCCTTCGGATTATGTCTGGGGAGATATGTATGTGCTCCAATTTGTTTGGTACTTTATTAGGTTCTTTTTTTTTTGTGCTGTCGTTTTCTTCTTCTCTTATTTCTTGTTGCTTTTTTTTTTTTAGCCAGCTATCAGCCCCAGCTGACTGCCTTTTTTTGCTGTTGCCAATATTGCTTTAGCCGCTTCGTTTGTTTCACGTGTTTACCTTTGCAGGCGGCTGGCGGGAAGCTTTTCCAGTGTTTTTCTTTTCGTTGTTGCTGTCAGAGTTTTCTGTTACAACTTTATACTTTTTTTTGTTTTGTTTTGAGGGAAACTTTTTTTGTTTTACTCTGTGGGTTAACAGGTTGCCTTACTTAAAGTCTAAGGCGGGGCCGAGACTCTTGAATTTAAGAGGAGTGCTATAAGGAAAACACACCTCGCAACGCGGTGGGGCATCATCAATCAATCGGTCTTTGGCAGAGCTCGGGGCCAAAGTCATCAAGTCAGAGCAGCTGACAGTTGAGTTGGAAGATCACGAATCAAACGGCAATCAAGTCGCCTCGGAGCTGAAAGCTTTTCGGGCTTCCTCCCTGGGCTTGGGGAAATGCAAATTCGCAATGTGAGTGAGTGTACATTTGTACATTTCCCATCTCAGCCGATGATGAATGGCCGCAAATGACGAATTATTCAGAGTCAGGCAAATGAAATAAATATGAAACTGCTCGTTTGCTTTGAATAAATGAAACACCGCCCCCTGCTCCTGTATAAATTTCCCATTTCAATTTAAAAGTGTCCTCATTTCGTTTTATTTAACCCCAGCTATGCACATTCCGCATTGTTCTCTGTGTGGTTTGGCCTAATAAAAAAATTAAATTTAATTACCAGCCACAAAACTAATTTGAAACTTTATCTTTGCATCGGCAGTCGACACGAGTCGAGTCGGTCGGGCATTATCCAACATAAATTCCATATTGCGTGTCCAAATGCTATTTGTTCTATCTTCTGGAAACGCACTTCATTACAGAGAGGGAAATAATGGTTTTATTTTTGAAATTATATTTAAAAAAAAACCTTAAACATTACTTAAAAATGCTACCTCCTTAGACCCAAAAATTTCTACTTGATATGAGAGAAAATATCAATATACCGATACTGGTTTCATATTATTAACGTTTACTAAGATATTTGAAATAGTAGTTGTAGAAAATGACAACAAATTGAATGAATTTTATTTTAGATTCTATTTCAATTTTATAGATTTTTTTCCAGTGCCTGTAGACTGACAATGGGCCGCTCGACGAGGCAGTCAGTCCCCATGTCAGTCAGCAAGTTAGTTAGAGACACGTTTCCCTGTGGCTCTAACCAAATACATTTCACCACTTTTCCATTTCGTTCTCCCAGTTTTTCCAATTCTTTGTTCTTGTTTTGTTTCTGCCATTTTCACACACACACACATTGACCGAGTGGCGTGCATTTTTGTGGTTGTCTCTCAAGTTGCCCCCGATGCCCGGAAAAGCAGGGAAAATCGGGAGGCTGATTGCCTACGCACTGGGTCCAAGTGTGGGTATGGACGTAGGTCTGGGTGGGTCTCTGCCCTCTCTGAATTCTGGGAAAGCCCACTAACTAACTGGCCCTGGTGCAAATGCTGCTGTGGCCCATTGTGCGGTACGTGCCGCAGGCTAATGCTCTTCCTGGCCAAAGTGTGAGACTTTTGCTGTTGATTTAATTGGCCTTGCGGTGGTAGGACTGGAAAAACATTCACAGAACGGGAAATATATTTTCGGCTTCGATGGCTTGTTGTTGTGGCGAACGAAGTCCTTAAGTGCCCCATTAAATTGTTGACTTGGCGAACTTTTACTTGAAATAAATGCAGGTTTATGGGCATTTAAATGTGAGCCAGAGAAAACTGATGGATTTTCCATGAATTAATTAAGATGTTGGTAATGGTTTAAAGGTTATGGAAAATTCAAGAGAAGCTTCTTTAATTTCTATTAAATAAATAATCAAATATTATGTACAGGAACCCACAAGGATTTGTTGCATTTACTTCAAAGTTTAACCATTTTAATGTTATAAATAATTTAAAAGAATTTAAAATTCTTTAGGAGATACATCATTTTATTTGAACCCTCATATTTAGCAGACGTTTGAAGTTCAGTTTATGTTCCCCTTTAACCTCCCATTAAATGCCTGGCTTTTTGAACTCTTCTTCAAATAAATTTTTGTTTTATGGGGTATTTAAATGATTTTCTGAGGGAACGGTATATACTTTTCGTGGATTTATAGATTTTCCATTGTCAGACCATTCGCACAACTATGCCAAAGGCTTAACTTTGAATCGTAAATTTCCCGATACTTTGCCGCCGTTATTGTCAATTGCTCAATGTCGTAAAAATCAATTTGTGCAGCAACACAATTGCTTCCCATTTTATTTTTTACGATTTTTCCAATTAAACAAATTACCCAAACAACAGTTTTCGACTGTAAAATGCACAGCAATGCGTTTTTTTTTTATTTAAAAATAGTTGAACAACGGAAAGTGGCACGCGTTAGCAGGATTTCGATTTCGATTTCGATTTGGGCTTGGAAACGGATTCAATCAAGGCCCGCATGCCTCGGCCCGTGGCCCATCAAATTTAATTTACAATTTACAAAAATTCCGATCGTTTTGTCGGCATTGATTTAAATAGTTTTAAAAATTTAATTACGTTTTATTGTTGACGGCGGCGGCTTCCCTCGCACACACAAATCGCCCACACCGGAGGCACTCTGGGTTGTATTTCTTTTGATAAATGAATTGTTTTTGATAAACGACAAAGGGCAACGAAGTGCAACGAATTGTGCCCGCCTTGCACGGCTTTTGTGAAATATAAATTAAATTACTTGCTGCATTTTTCTTAGAATTTCCGCTAGTTTGGCGGTGACAAAAACATGGTGCGCTCAATTTTTCAACTTTTCAGCGCACATGTCGGCGGATGGCGGCGGCGATGGCGACACCAACCTCTGACCCCCGAAAAACCCAACCTCAATGGACTGCGGCGACCTGACCTGACCATCGGATCGGCTCCGATGCCGCAGGGCCACCGAGGCTCGCCGACTCTCTGGGTCTGTGGCTCTCTGGCTGGCGGTGTCAACCAAAGTGTTATTAATGGCTTGTTTTTACTAAATTTATTGCTCGCTATTTATTAATTTATTGACTTTTAATGCAATTAGATAAGAGAAAAGTGCATTTCGGTGGCCATCTCGTCGGCTCGCTCGCTCGTTCAGTTCATTTTTCTTCGGCGTATGACATGTGGAATATGCAATGCAGCTGCCTCGATAAGGAAATGGTTAAAACTTAAATGTTCACAGGAAAAACAAATAGCTTGGAGTCATATTTAATTATAGTGGCTTGTATTTTCATAATAATATATATTACTTGATATAAATAAATGTGCAAATAAATAAGAATAGCTGGGGATCTAATAAATACGATTTTTTTAAACATTAAAGTTGCCAAACAATTTGATTATTTTCTGGGGTATTATTA
Source organism: Drosophila nikananu (assembly GCA_008042635.1). NCBI lineage: Eukaryota > Metazoa > Arthropoda > Insecta > Diptera > Drosophilidae > Drosophila > Drosophila nikananu. The sequence goes on along the minus strand of VNJV01020154.1, from coordinate 10,441 downwards.
CATACTTAACTTACATTTTGTAACATAAAACAATGTAAATTTTTGATAAATCCATATTATTTTAATGGTTTTAATAATGTCTAGCATACTTGAAAAATATTTAAACATAATTGGAACTTATTTACTTGCCCAAAAACCTTATGGTTATGGTATATTTTTAAATCTTCTCTTTCCTAAATATTTAATCAGTAATTCTAATAAATAATAATCAAATAAAATGTAAATTCTATTGTATTTGAAATTGAATACCAAGACTTCCGCTTCTGCTACATTCTGATTTATTGTTCGGGAATGCTTTTTCCCAGTCGAAAATATATCTTAAAACCGCATTTCGTGTGCTGAAACTATACACAGTTAGAGTCTTTAAAGATTCCTCCCCCTGTTGCCTTGAAGAGTTGTTTTCGTAGCGAGATAAAACTACCCGCAGAATGTGTGTACCTTCCCGGCAACATTGATTGATGGTGTTTACACAGTTACGAGCTCTTGCTGAAACTTTTCAGATACGCATATCTATGCCTGTATTTCCATAACCCGATTTTCAATATTAAATTGTTTGTTTGTTTTTTTGCGTTCTCTCGTTTTTGTTTTTGTTGTGGCTTTTCCCAGCCACTTAGACCAAAAAACATGTCACACTTTCGGCTTTGTTCTGTGTGTGTGTTTCGATTCGTTACGTTTCGTGTATCGGTTCGCTTTGCCAATCAATAACAATTTAAAAGCTGTTTCGACAACATGTGTCCCCCCAAAGCCCCCACATACACACACACACTCCCTGTGCTGCCACACCTCTCCAGTTTTTCCTATTTTTCCCAATGAGGAGACAGAGGGACGAGACCCTCCCGAAAAACAGATTGCAGCAATTACACAACACGCCAACATGCAACTTGGCCAAAGACAAGCGCCATATTGCCAGACTTGGGATGGGGATGGCCACCCCAAAAGCAGCTCGAACCGAAAATTGTATGTCACATTTGTGTCACCCAAAGAACAGCCGAAAAATGCCAAAGAAATAAGCTGCAAAAGCTATGGCAGCAACATATATAAATAGCTGGCGAAATGCGACAAAAGACGACAAAACACCATAAAAGTTAAACAGTAATTTTGACACAGACGAAGAAGCATATGTGGCGGGGCCAAGCAACGTTTTCCCTTTTCCAAAAATATTCCACAAATGTTCAACTTCTCTTTATTTTCTTTTTTTTCTTTTTTTTGAGGGGGGTTAAATGTTTTTAGATAAAGCGCCAAAGTGCGTGAGCGTGTCCCAAAAACCTGGGCTACCAAAAAAGGTCACGGTGGGTGGTGGTGCAAAAATACAAATGTTGGTCAGGGACCCGGCCTTTAACCTTTAAGCCCTTTGAACTCGTTTCAGTACCTGTTGTTTTCATAGGGAATTCCTGCACAGAGAGAAAGGGTCTTTTGAAGGACTTTTCCCAGCTTCCCAGTACATTAGTTGAATTTTCTGTGTGTATTTATTTCCCTTGGCAATTATTAATTTCGCTCTGTAGGACCACAACGATTTCTGTGCGGTTTCAACTGCCACTGACGGCTGTGGTCACGGTTTTGGGTCCTGCTGTTTTTAGAAACATTCCTCTAAACAATGTTGCCGCTTTGCACTCGGTATCCATTTTTTTGCGCAACGTAATTGTTAAAATGTAATTTCTGCTCTGTGGGCACGTTTTCGATGCGCCAGAAATATATTTCATGACGAAACTGAACCACAAATCAAATTGTCAAAATTCCCACAGCTGTTGATGTCTCTACTATGGCAGATTGGATCATCATTAACGTTGGGAATAACTGGAAAGCAGGAACTCGAGGGGCTACTGTGCATCCCTCCTCCTTTTTTTCTTTCCTCCGTAATGTTATTTTTAAAGATCGATCTTTGGAACAGCGGGCACCAAACATTTGGGCCTGCTAATTATACCCGCAGGCTATGGGAACAGAACAGAAGTACCTCGAAAGTATTCCCGAAAATTATGCACCCAAAATGCAACCGCTTTTGACTTATTACCTTCATTTGGCCGCCGTTGGCAGTGGGTAATCTCCTCGGCCGGTAGTCGTAATTACCAAATTATAGGCTTACCCTTTTGCCTGACTGATTAGACCCATTTACAAGCCAACAAAAAATACTCTCTTCGACTGCATTTGACTGCCAACTGCTCTTAATAGACAAATTAACTTCTTGCCGGACTCCCCCGAGCATATATTTGTGTATCTCCATGGGTTCTGGCGGGCCATAGTTGTGTTCGATAACATCTTGTAAATATTGTGTAATTTTTTATAAATTTCCCATAATTACAGGGGCCATGTTGTTAGGGTATTTGATTTATAAGTAGCCATAATTCGCTGTAGTTGGCCGTTTGGTGGTGGCTAACGTCTCAGCTGTCTTTGGCTTTGATAGTTAATAGCCAGAAAATGTGCGTTGGAGGCAGAAGGAGATTGGTTTCTAGGAGGTTTGTGGGGGTAATATATATGAATAGAGGATGAAATAAATGAGATATTAAGCATTACTGAAACTATTAAATATAAAATATAAAATTTAAGTAAGCTTTCCTAATATGTAAGTTTTAATTCAATTTAAATTGGTAGGTTGACAATTTCTTTCCTTAGTTATTAGTGAAGCTAAACTATATATCTAAGGTTAATTCTAAAACGAAGTAACCTATTTAAGAACATATTTTAAACCCCAATAAAGGTAAACAATCTAAGGAAGTTACAGAGTTAAATGTCTGGCATACGTGAGACTTTTTCACGACTTCCTCAACTTGATTTTAACTTTAACTTTTCTCGCACTCATTTCGAATTTGAATGGCAATCTCAGCAGCATCAAAATCCACATTCTCCTGCTGCTCATTTTACTGAATACTTAAATTTTATTGGACTTCATTTGTTTACTCTCTGCCTTCATTTAAATACCCCGCCGATGATTTGCCAATGCAATGCTCAACCGTAAATGTTTTGAAATGCCCCAACTTGGGGTAGTACGAGTTCCTATAGGTATTATTATCCCCGTTCTCTCTCTTTCTTCCTGCCTTTTTAATAGAGTTGTTAAGGTAAGTTGGGATGTTTTATAGATTCTCCGTGTTTCAACAACCGGCAACAAACTTAAATCAATTTGAAATGTGCCAGGCAAGAACTAAAGAGTGAGAGGCATTTTTATGGCGTATTTTGAATGGGTTTTTCATGCCCCAATCCCTGGTAATTTATCATGGAGGGAGCCCGAGCCCTTAACGAGCACGCCCCGTATGCGTTGACTATAAACAAACAATTAAAAGAATAAAAAGCACAACGAAAACTAAAACTCAACACTTTCATTAAACTTAGGACGGAATTGGGCAACAATAAAATATCTTTATATGGCCATGAAAAGCTGTCATATCCAAGACAGGGGAGTGAGCCAAGTGGAGGAGGAGGAGTAGTGATCCAGGAGGGGAGCTGATCAAAAATAAACAAAAGAGAAAAAACTGAATGTGACTTAAATGATAAAAATGTCAGAAAAGTGTCAAATAACGTCGACGAGGGCGACGAATGATGATAAAGAGCTGTGACTAAGCGGCTCGCCTCCGATTTTCCCCCCTTTCTTGTTGTTGTTCGGAAAAAGGAAAGTCTCTTGTGTACAAAAAATGACAATAATTAAAGGCACAGAGATCTGAATGGTGCAGTCTCCCGCCGCCGCACACTTCCGCCTCCGATCGAGTTGCACTGGATGGACTCTTCGCTCCTCCTCATCTCCGTGGCAACGCCCCCTGCTTCCTGCCTCTGGTGATCTTGGCTGCACCGCTTGCCGCTTGATTTATGCGTCGACTTTACTGAAATTTCTGTATCTAAATGTGGCATTTAAGTTATCAACAACAACAAGAATCGCTCGGACGGCCATCTGCCGCCTGGCAGGGAGCTTGTTCGTGTATTATGCCTCGACTTGGGTTGGTGCACTCTCAGAAATTTGGGTTTTCAATCAGTTTTAAAGGTATTTAAAGCTGAAAATATATTTTAGAATATGTAAGGAGCTTAAATATATATTTTAAATGAGGTTATTATATAATTGTATATATAATATGGTAAGTAGAATAGTAAGAATTTCTTATAGTACTAAACTAGACTTTACCTAGAGTGGTTTCTAAGTACCCTAAGTTGTGTAGAATATTTAAATTAATTTTAAAACATATTTCCCCCAGTGCATGCTCTCCTTTGTGAGAGCAGCAAGCCCTGAAATATTTCGCGGCATGATTTAGTTGCATTTCACGCACATCACACGCAACTTGGGGCAGGCGAGTGCCGGTTGGCGTTGCTGAAATATCTTCTCCGGCCAGACCCATGGACCCCTCTCTGTTCTGGTTACAAATCGGGGATACTGAGAGGGGGAGGGATTGAGTATCCCCCATGTGTTCCCGCTGCGCTTTGCTCTTGTGCCATATTTTTTCCAATATTTACGGCAGAAGTCGAACCGACCGACGGCGGACTCATCAAAATAATCGCATTCGCTGCCGTGGTCCATTGCTCAGCTATAATTTCTGCGGTTCTCTGAGGTTTGTTGTTTGTGGCTTCGGGGCATATTTCTCCAACACTTCATAAGTCCAGATATCCAGGGATATGGAAGATGTTTGTGTAAATAAAGAGATTTCCACTAATGACGGCGGTTTTAGCTCTGTTCTTGCATAAAATATGGCCCAAGCTGTAATATATCACTTGGTTAGTCTGATTTTTATGGAGTCTTTGAGAAGTTTTGTAATGGCAGTTTAAGTCAAATGCAGATACTTTATTTTATTAAAGCAATATATTAAAGAAATATGCATATTAAGAATACAGCTCTCTTACTTCTTATTAAATGTTCCTGTAAGCCATATGCCTTATAAGCTCACTTGTAGCACATTTCATATTTTTTGCAGCTTGCCAAAATTTGGCTTAATTCATGTTGCTGCTTTTTATTTTTTTGTCTGGCTTGTCCAAGCTCCATGGGGGATTTAAGTTTAAGTTTAAGGAAACATCTGCCTGCCAATCTGTTGCTCGCTGATCCTGCCTGCTCACAGTTCCCTTTTGGGCCTTTTCCCTCCTTCATTTTTTGTTTTTTTGATTTAAAGACACTTGAGGCTCTTAATTATATTGTTGTGTGCTTTGTTTTTGTTCGCTTTTTGGGGCCTTTGTATTTTTTTTATGGAAATGAAATCACCTGCGGCGTTCTGTGGGCTCTCCAGTTCCAATTCCAGTTCCTGTTGTGTTTTGTGTTATTTTTTTAATGCTCGCTTTTGGCATGTGTTCGGTCTTAATCATATTTCGTGTAGGAAGGGCCACAGGAAATTTACTTAGTGTTAATGCCGGCTAATGAAGCTGATTCCGTGCCCAAGTCGTAGTCAAAGTCCGGTTCTCTGCTGGGGAGCTGCCTGCAAATTAGAGCGGGCTCTTAGTGGCCTGCTAATTAGCACAGCTCAGCTTCGAGTTCGCAGCCATTGTTGGGCCCCCCGTGACCCCCATTCTGCTACCCAACTGGTTATCATAATTAACGGGCGCGAGGCCAAAGCACAATTGAAAATGTGGAGGGGGGCAGCAGGAGATTTCCCGGCCGCCAGATTTTCCCGAGCCCCCCAGCGACGCCCACCGAGATGCTTCCTTTTCACTGGCCAAACGAGCACTTGAACCGGACCACACAGACAAAAACAGAGGCCTGACGGCTCCCGGACAGATATCCGGAAACGGGAGTACGGAACAAGGAATAATGGAGTACGGGGAACAGGGAACAACAGGGAACCGGCAGCGGGAAACAAGGGGAGTAGTCCCCAAAGAGGCCTCGCCTCGCCTTGCCGCCGATGACTGACACAACAAAACACACACCGAATCTTTGTCTTTTCCATACAAATTGAATTAACTTTAATACTTTTATAAATGCCCTTTGGAACAGTTAATAAGCTGTAAATAAATGTAAATATTTATCTTTAATGGAAGTTTTTATATTAAATGTTTGGTGTTTTATCATATATTTTGGAGTATTTGTCTTACAAAAAGTTATTTTATTTATTAATCGTGTTTAATACTAAAATGTATGTAGGCAAGAGAACCAAAACCAAATTTTTAAAACAATATCTATAGCTTCTTTATAAAGTCATACATTTTTTATAAATTAAGTTAATTAAGCAGGGTTTCAGGATTAAATTATAATAGTATTAAAACAAAGGAACATTGTATAAAATGTTCTGACTGAAATTCAGCTTCCTACTTTTCACAAATTAACTATTATAAATTTCCATGCAGTATAAACTTAAAAATACAAGAATAATAAATAAAAACCTAATACGAGCACAGTAATTTTAATTTGTAAAATCTTATCCTTATATTTTTTTTATTAAAATCTTTTTTGGTCCCCATGACCACCCAAAGAGCATTCCAAAGTCTTCTTTAACAACAGTTTTGGCCTTTTTATGGCCGAAGAAAATCATATTTTTTTGCCAAGGCCCTTAGGCGCGACATTTTTGTCAGCAAGTAGCAGCTCCCGCCTCGGATTTCCCGGGAAACCTGCAGTCCGACGTCTGTGGTCTGCCTCTCGAGACTCGAGATTCGGATTCTGAATCGGAGTCCGGGGAAGAGTCAAGTGCTGACAGCTCCGAAGCGGCCTGCAGCTGATTATGGCTATATGTGCCCCTGTTTGTTTACCCTCCTGCGTCCAGTCAAAGTGAGGAGATATAAATGTGTAGGGAGATATATATAAAAAAACAGATCCAAAATGATGCATGATTTACAAATTTAGACTGGCTCAACTGAAGAGATAGAGAACCTTCAACCGCCGGTGGCACTGGTGTCCGATGTCGTTTTGTTTACACAGCCAACTGCGTGTGGCTGCTGGGTGTTATTCTGTGTGTGTGCCGTGTTGTTGTGGCCGGTCCACTTCAGGGGATTTGTGGGATTAACGTGTTAAAAAATAAATATTTACCCTGGTTAGTTTTTGCTCCTGTTGAACTCAGCACTCGACAATGGTGAAAACATGGGAAATGCGAGAGAGAGAGACCAAAAAAAGGGCAACCGTCAGAGCGAGGAGATGCCAAAGTTTTCCAGCATCCAGCATCCGTATCTTGTTTTGCATCCCGCTTGCATCTCTCGGTGCGAGTATCTTTGTATCTTTCCATCTTTGGCCCGCTGCAGCAGCACGCTGTTTGTTTGCTGTTTTTGAGATGTGCATAAATTCATTTCGGTAATGGGGTTTTCCCAGCTCCACTTTTTTTTGCTCACTTCCAGTGTTTGTGGGTGTTGCCTTTCGGTCTAAGAGATTTGTTGCTGCCTGTTGCCATAACAAATGTTCTTTTGACTCTGACTTTTCCCAGTTCTCCCTCAGTTTTCCTTCAGTTTTTCGGCAGTTCCTCTAGCTGGCGGCGCTTTGAGATTGAGATTGCCAACGACGCTGGATGGATGCTGGGTGTCCAGAGTTTCGGATGAAATTAATTTCAAATTTAAATGATTTAAATGTTGTAATCTGTTTGACATAATAAATTGTTATTTGATTGCGAGCTAACTACTGTGGGAGCTGGTATAGCATAAAATATATAAAATAAATGTTATTGCATTCACAGGATAGATATTTTTCCCAGACATAATTGGAACGAGCCCTCGATTCAGTTTTAAAACCAAAGCAAATTGAATAAAATATGCAACTGCGGTTAAAATAATACAAGCTGAAATATTGTTCAAGCCTTAAATAAATATATATTTAAACCTATTGATCTGGGTAGCATTTTAATACATATCCTTAATAAAATTATAAATAAAACTGCCTTACTAAAGCATATATAATACTTAAATATATTTTACAAGTCCTCCCTTAATCCAAAAATTTAAATATTCTCAGGTATACTTCCTTCTACAATTCCTGTTTATTTTAATTAAATTAAATTGAATTTCCAGCACTCCCATTTCAACCTCAATTGTGGGTTACAGATTTTCAATCAAAATATGGTTGCTTTTCAATGAATTTTGTATGAACCAAAAAATATAATATTTCCCAGGCCCAAAGCCAAAACAAAACAAAGCAAAAATCCTGGGAAATCAACCCCGGAGAAATATATTTTTCAATGCACAATTAAATAGATGACTAATTACGTCATGGTCAATTAGTTGTATTTGGGTCAGTCGGCAGGGCGGCTGCGGGGAGTGGCTGTCAAGGTGCGTCCAAATATACAAAATACTATATGGTCCTGGGTCAGTTACTGAATATGTATGTACTATATTCTCCCCCGATCGATGGGAAAATTAATATGCGAGGGCACAAAATTAAAAGCAAACAGCGAACGAGCAGCGGTTAAGCAGGCTGCACACCTCCGAAAGTAGGCAAAGGTGGCGGCCTCAAAGGGTTAAGGGTATACATATAGTACACCATAACCCCTGGCAGCCGGGGTCCCTTGGTTGGTTGTAATCGTCGCTGTTGACATTTCCGTAGCGTAAATTGGTATTTACATATGCCCAGAGTCGTCGTTCCCGATCGATGTCCCCTACTAGCCCGACATGCATTAACAATTGGGAATTTTGTTTTCGTCCTTTGAGCTTTTTCGGCCGGACATCAAGGGGAGTGGTAAGTGAGGAGTGAGGAGCTGGAGGAGTAGGAGCTATTGAAGGGGCTGAATGCTCACGTTGTTTGTATTTATTTGGTGATTGTCCTGCGAGTTGTTGTCGTCGTTGCCGTTGTCCCTTTTCGACGTCCGCATTGCAGCTGTTTCATGCCCATTTAACACCTTCAATCCGCTTTGCTTTTCAGTTCGACTCCGATGGATAGGAGCTAGAGATGAGAACGTGATGGGATACTGCAAAAACTTAGAGAATATAACATATATTTAAGATTAGAATACCTAACAAAATGCAGGTATAAAATATACAGCTAAATATTGCCTTTTTCGCTGTTATACTTATTTTAAAGAACAAATTATATGAGTCTCCCAAATTTATGAAAATCAAATTATGGTACATCCTTTTGTACACATTATAAAATATGTATTTTAGAGTATTTTAAAGCCTCTTAAAAACCTCACCACAAGCTCTTCACTAAGAACGAATACACGATATACTTGTTCCATCGTCATTTTGGAAAAATATTATCATCTGACGTACTCCGTGTGTCGTGTTTCGGCTGGAAATGTTTGCACGTCCTCCCCCACCACACAATCTCGCCCGGAAAAACGTATATATATATGTATCTCTGGCGAACATCGTATCTCGTATCTAACGAATGCACAAGGCAATTGGTTTATTTTCCAATACGGTAGCCGTTCAAATATACACAGCGGAGGGGCGGAAAATCGAAAGGGGGGAGGACTTGGATTCGTAATTTGTGTAAACATTTGCCATGCTTTCTCACTGATTTTTCCCTTTTTTTTTGTACTCGCTCGCTTCTCCTTTCGTACTTTTATGATAAACAGAGTGAGAATCTTTTCCTCTGCCTTGCAAAGTTGTAAAGTTGTAATTTGAATTTTTTTTCCCCTCAGCAAGTTGTTCCTCTTCGATGTAAACACAGAAGAGCCAAGAATGGAGGAGATTCATATGCCTGCAAATTGGGGAATCTCGGCTGCATAAATTGTTAAACATAAATTTTGCGCATTATGCCTTCAATTTATGGGAATGTTTCGGCTACACTCTGATTTGGGTCAAACTGAAACTGAAAGGGAGGGCTTTCCCCCCTCGTGGCAGCCCCCAAAAGTTTGTTTAAAGTTGCATCCCATATCTATATGCCTTTTTGGATTTGTAAATCAATTTGTAAATATACGTCAAAGTTTCGTAAATGTGGTAATGCATCCAAATTGCTGAAAACAATTTGGAGTAACTTTGAATGATTTTTAGTTGGGCTGTGTATGTGTGGATTTGTAAGTGGATTACATGTGGATTGGTGGGTTTAACACTTGTAATCGCTAGCTATGTTTTAAGCAGACCTTGATCGTATTTTAAATGTTATTAATTAGTTATAGAAAGGTGCTAAAGTTTTAGATTCATCACCTTAAAGGGTTTTTTGATCATAACTTGGCTTAGGCTCAACCAATTTCTGTCTGGTTTGGTTTTTTCTGCCTAGTTTTTACAGGAGAACTTTTCTGCATTTAAAACTACATTTATAATTTTTGGAAAATTTTTAACAAATTTTACGATGTATCCTCTTAATTTATGTCGAAAAAAAGGGGTAAATTGTTTGCCTAAAAATCGCTATGGTTTTTTGATCATAACTTTTCTTAAACTCAACCGATTTCGGTCTGGTTTGGTTTTCTCTTCTTAGTTTTTACGGGAGAACTTTTCTGCATTTAAAACTAGATTTATAATTTTTGAAAAAATTTTAACAATTTTTACGATGTAACCCCTTAATTTATGTTGAAAAAAAATATGGGTAAATTGTTTGCCTAAAAATCGCTATGGTTTTTGGATCATAACTTTTCTTAAACTCAACCGATTTCGGTCTGGTTTGGTTTTCTCTTCTTAGTTTTTACGGGAG